>JAVXUL010107964.1:0-18686 GCA_035590515.1 Trichilia minutiflora
AGCTTGATCATCAAAACGTCTTGAAGTTCTTGTGAAACAAACGCTTGTGCATAAATCTGAAATTGTGCCTTGAGCTTGTTGGAGCGTGACCTTGTAATTGGACCCATTGGCATCTTTAAGTCTTCATGGCCTTGAGTTGCATCAGTTCATGAGCCCATGGCCAACAACAATTGCGACAGAGCAAGGTGCCTATCCAGGACATTTTCGTTGCAGATCTTGGTTGCCTGTTTGGCTGATTCCATTGTCCATTGAGATGGAATCTCTTGTGAAAAGGAACCATAACGAGGGAAGTCCTTTTGTCAAGCGCCATACTGCAGATGTTATGCATTGTTTGAGGAGGAGATATGGCGGTAAACGGGAAAATTGACACCACCACTCTGTCTGTGACTGCTTTCCTCAAAGTATCTGAACACGTTGACAACGCGTTCTGATGCACTAGCATTGAAAGGGGGAATTTTATTCAGGCTGAGGGGAACGAATGGGATTACAGGTCCAACAAGCTCAATGAAGTGGAGCATGTAGATGTTAATGGGTATGTGTTTGGTTAGATTTAAATCCTAAAGGATATTGATAGTGGTGGGAACATTCTCTTGATCATGTATGCAAACTAGTATTCTAAGTTCTGAAGTCAGGCCTCGAATGCATTACGGTTCTTCTCGTGTAAATTACATACCTCCTTTGACAGATCATAAAGGTGTCTTATGATGGGTGTGATGGTACCTGTTAAAAGCCATCTTGAAAATGCACATGATCACAAAAGAACCATTGTCTGTTGGATGCAAATCATGGGGAGTGAAGTTTTCAGATTGGTTGAAGTAAAGCTCGTTCTCCATTATTAATAGCAGTCCGTGTAAAGCAATGTAATTACTTAGCAAGCGATAGACGTTCGTGCAAAAGCATAAGATAATTGTGAGAATTAATTTCAGGTGTACCTTACTGTTCATCATTATAAACATGGCAAGCCCAAGAACCCCTCGTAAATTCATGACGAGACCAAGCAAGATAGCATCTCTCCTTGGCATTTAGCATCGACGAGAAGTTATAACGGCTCCCATAAACTTCCTAATTACTGCCATGAGGCCAATGCATTGAACTATCAAATAGTGTTTCATGTTAATGCCAAAAATATTTATGGTCAACCTGTTTTTGATGAAATACGGAGAGGTCATTGGATCCAACTTCTCCGCTAGCACAGAGCCTACTGGCGGCCCTGCCGGTAGAATTAACCTTAGCATGAGTGGACCGAAATACTTGTTTAAACCCACAACATGACTACAAAAAGCTGCAAATAATACTGCTAAACATACGTGCAGGTCGTATGGCCAAAATGATAGCTGTAAGGACAATCTCGTTAAATATTGATGTCAACAATTTGATACATATCGCCGGTGATTGATGCAGCAGAATAGAAATGGTTATCACACAGAAATTGCACAAGTTACTAACTACAGAAGAAGACAATGCCACTTGTCCAAACACGATGTTTATAATTCTGAGCTCGGCAAGGAAATAAGTTATCACTGGAAAGGAGAGCGCAGATTCTATTCGTGCTCCCAGGGAAAGTGAATTGGCAAACCGCTCTTCACTAACCAAGTGTTTCGAGATTAAAAAAAGCTTGTGCTTATACGGTCGGTACTACAACGGTAAAAACTCCAATAGCAAGAGCCTTTTGTCTATTTTCTTAATAATCCAGGGATCCATTTGCACTCCAATTAGGAAGAAGTAAAACATGAATCCGAAAGTAGCAACTACATCCAACAGTTCTAAACTTGTCAGGGGTAAGACCGAGTTTAGGTACTCAGAACTCTGTCCTAGAAACTACGTATCCAATAGAATCGCACCCAGGCACCCTGGTACACATAACACATACTACTAGGAAATCAATTATAGGATAAAAGTACATAGCCAAAAGCATTGTTGTGCAGTTTCACTAATATGTTTGTCATTGTTTTGTGTTTAGCAAACAGAAAAGAAACAATGGAGAAACCAGAAAACTTAGTAATATTTGTGGGACCACGATAGGTTGTCCGAGAGGCTTGAGGATTCTGAAGGCACGAGAAGAATGGCAATAACACAAGGGAGGAGGGGAAACGCATAAAGAAAACTTTTGAATCAATCTTTGCCACGGGAATACAGAATTGTTTTGTGTTCTTGAATTGTGTTCTTGTTCGTTCGGCATAATCAAGAAAATCACCGAGGCCTGTTAGAATATAGGTCATGGATGATGATGCAGAAACTCTATGATCCGACCTTGCACAATCTGAGAGGAGAAAACAGAAATATGGTGACAAACGTCCATACAGAGAGACAGAGAGAGGTGATCAAAGTCAACGGGCAAAAAATTAAAAAAAAAGAAAAGTTTTTAACCGCATCAATTCACAATTGTTTGAATGATTTAATCCTCGTTCTGTTTTCTAGAATGATCCTAAAATAAAACTAAGGAACCCGTAGTTACACACTTCAACGCTGTACAGGATAATACACGAGGTTGGCAACGAAATTACACTTTCAGAAAGCAAATGTTTCACATGCGCTGATCTTTATATCTCGGAAAAAAAAAGGTCAAATTGTTTGGAAATTAATAAAAAATAACTACTGTTTAAAGTTGTTGTTCGAAGATAACGATTATTGAAATTTTTATATAAAAAAAAAATTATTTGATTTTTAAATATAAAAAAATAAAGAATTATCTCATTTATTTAAAGTTTGTCTATAATTTAATTTATTTTTTTTTATGATACTTTATATATTGATTAATATTTTATTTAATTTGATTGAATTTGATTGTTGTAAATGATTGAATCTATAAAAAAGCCAAAAAATTTTTATTGAAGAACATTTTTTAGCATGCTATGTGTTAGGAGGTGCATTTTCTAACGGCCAATATGCTAGAAAGTGTATAAAATATACTTCTTAAAAAATATTTAGGTTAAAAAGTGTACTCCATACATTTTCTAATATATTCTATTATAAGATGGCTCGACAATAAGTATAATATGCTTTATATTATACTTAAATGTTTCACATGCGCTGGTCTTTATATCTTGCCACAAAAAAAAAAGCTCAAAATTGTTTTCTCACACGAAACAACAGTTCGTTTTACAGGTGGCTTGGTTATTGTTATATTTTTTTTGTCTAAAATTTTTGAAAAAAAAAACTGGCATTTTTAAACAATGTTTTATTATTTAATAAATTTTTTGTATTTTTCACTTGAAAGCATTTTTATTTATGAATTGAAAAAAAAAAGGAGAAAAATTTAAATATATATTTTTTAAAAATTGACTATTTATGTAGATTTGTTTTATAACATAAATATAGTTCAAGAAAATATTCGCTTGCATATTTTGAAGAAGACACTACCAAAACCATATTTCTCATTTAACAAAATTTTTGTGTATCACAGTTAAAAACATTTTTAATATTCGCTAAAAAAATATCCCAAGTCCATATATTGAGAAATAGAGATAGGAGTTTTATAACTAATTAATTATCAACTCAATAGTCAATACTTATTGTTAGCAAGAATCACTGGCTAAAAACCAAAGGTTCAACAAAAGTATTCTAATGGCTTTATTAATTTACAATAATTAATTAATTTCAATTATAATTAAAAAATAATTTTAATTAAAAAATAATTTTAATTCATAGGATAATTCTTCCTGTGAATTGGACTTCTTTTTTTTTCTTTTTTTTTTCAAATCTCATGCTAATCCTACTTACACACAAGCCATAAAAGGTTTATCAACCTTATTCGTGTACATTACAGAATTTAGTCGTTATTTTTATTCACCTTATTCGTGTACATTACAAAAGAATTGATGTACCCTATCTACATAGCCCGGCCCCACATTCACAGCAGAGAAATGAAAGGTGGGTGTTGTTGAAAACTAAATCCGTTGCTATTTTTTAGGCAAAAAAAATAAAATAAATCGAGGGATTAAAAAGATAACTACAACTAAACTGTACATAAAAAAATGGGGCTATACAGACAAGAATCAAAAGAATTACAGGGTTATGTACAAACATGTTGACGGTTAATCTTCAAGGCGCTGGATCTCACCCATCAGGATCCTATTGCTGGAAACTTTGAATCCAAGGAGAGTAGGATCTATCTGCCTTCCTTTCTTTCCTTTCTTTTTGCCACTCCGCCCAGTCGGTGCACCACCGTCATATGACTCAAAATTTGATGCATCGGCTTCTGGATGAACTGGTTTCTTAAGCATGTCTATAAATAACGGCTCTGATACAGCAGCATCACCAAAAGACGATGCCCTCCTAAAACGCGTATCTTTCTTGCCAGATGGCTGAGTTTCAGTCATCCGTGTCGCTACAGGATTACCGAAAGATTCCACTTTTCCTTCTGCAAGTTGCAACCGTAAGGCAGCTTAATATTACTCACAACCAACAAACAAAACCAAAGGCATAGAACTGAAAAGCATTATGTACCATCAGACACAAGGGAAGCTGAACTATTCTGCTTCACAAATGGAGCAGGAGTTGGCTCATGGAGAACTTCCTGGGAAGATGAAGCTTTTGATACAGGTGTGCGTTTGTTCCAATCCTTATCAAGCCCTTGGGGAAATATGGGGGGCAGCCTGTCAACAGGGTAAGAACTTTTCAACAGCATAACAAAGGGAATAAAAAGTTGCATTTGTAAGACACTTGATTGCTACTTCAAATTTGTCGAGCAAAACTTGGACAACAAAAAATTAGCTACTGGCAATTCAATTATTAAAACTACATTATTTAAACTTTAGAAAAATATAGTAGAGATAAACCATACCTATCATTAGGAACTTCTACAAGTGACCTATCTGATCCAATCTCATAGCTGTATAAGCCACCATTTCCACCTGCACCATTTTCAGCACTTAACTTCCGTTTATACAAGAACGAGATCTACCAAAGATGAATGTTTTACCAATTACCAGCAGCACTGAGCAAGTTGTGCCTACTATGGGAATTAATAGGTAGCTTCCCACAATCCAAGGATTTTTCTTCATGCTCCACCAAGTTATCCTTGATCTCTGAAATTGACCGGCCCATGACTTTTGACCCATGTCTCTTTTCCTCCAGTCCTTGCAGCTCAGACAAGTATTTATCCGTAGCTGATTTACTGATAGAGTTAGAACATTCAATGCCTGACATGAATGACTGTTCCATTGGTGCTCCAGAACTAGATCTTAAGATCAATCTTTCACGGTTTCCTGAATACTTAAATTGTGAACTTGCAGTGGAATTATGAGGCCCTTCCATAGAACAGCAGCTAACACTGACTTCTTGATCTGAGAGATGATTAAAAGGAAGATCTGAAGAGTGTGTCTCAGCAACTGGCCAAACGGTTTCCTGAGTTTTAGAAGCAGATATATGATGATAATCAACTTCTGATGACTGCATAGATTTATTGCCCAAGTTTTGGCAGAGAAGGTCCATCATAGCTTGCTTTGACTGCTCCTCATCACCTCCAGTGGATGCCCATATACTTGAATCCAGAGAAGTCCTATTAATTTCTGACTCCTTTATCCGCTGTTCAGCTTTAAGATTCAGTTGTTGCATTTGTCTTTGAATCCAGCTATTTTCCGGCAACCAGTTGTTCCCAGAGGAAGGTCGCTCTATCATATCGGGATAAGAAGCATATAACTCTTCAGAGACTGGCCGGGAGTTGGCAGAGATACCTGAAGATAGAGAACCCCGCTGGCCAATGGAGTGCCCATAGGAATCTAGATCTGTGAAATCCAAACCTTGTGCACAAACATTCATATTATCCAAGTCCATTCCAGGAGCAACTGCAGGAGACAGAGAAATTGACCTATCCAGTGTCATAGTATTAGGCTCATGGAATCCTCGGTGGTGTCGTTCTTGTATAGCATGATTGCAATTGAGATGATTAAATTGCTCCCTGTGCAAGGATAGTCTCTGCTGTTGAAAATCTGAAGCCCCAAAGCCTGCAGTTTGAGCCTGGTGATGGCTGCCAAATGTACTGGTAAACTGACCAGCCTCATCAACTGACCACGGCCCATTGTTCAATCTTTCTCTTTCTATCCCCAAGTACTGACCCAATGCCATAGATAATTGCTGTTCCTGCAAAGTTTCTCGCTGAAATTGAAGCTGCTGTGAAGAGAAAATATTCCCACGCTTTGACTGCAAGATGAGGTTCAGCAAATTAGCTGGCTGGCCTCGGAGTGCATTCTGACCAATCTTTGTTTGGATCATTTGCCCCGCTGACGGTTCAAACTGCCTTGTTTGAGAATTCTGCTGGAGTTCATGCAGAAGGTGCATTCTTAACTGAACATCATCAAGCACATTCTCTCTCATAGGATCTATCTTCAAATGACCATAACCAGGATCAGACATCTGATGCTGCAATAATTGTTCCATAAGCAACTGCTGTTGCTGTTGCTGCTGCAGCAATTTTATTTGGTTTAATTGACTCTGCTGCTCCTGCTGCTGCTGCAGCAACTGATGATGTTGGTGAAGCTCAAGATGGCGCTGCTGCTGAAGCTCATGATGGTGCTGCTGCTGAAGCTCATGATGGTGCTGCTGCTGAAGAAGCTCAAGATGGCGCTGCTGCAGCAGAAGCTCATGATGCTGCTGCCGCTGCTTAAGCTCAAGATGCCTCTGCTGCTGCTGAAGCTCAAGTTCCAAAAGTTGTTCCATATCTGCTCGTGGATGGGCTGATTGCTGATTTAGGTTCTTACTCTGAGAGAAAGCAAAACCTGGAATTTGCTCTATTTCCAATCCAGTTGCTTGGGAAAAGCAATGAGACAATCGACTTTGATGTTGAAGTTGTTCATTTTGCATTTTCTGTGATATTATGTGCTCTCCCAGGTCAAAATCATTCCATTCTTGCTCCCTGTGGAACAAGTGGTCTGCATCAATAGAACCTTGATGAATGCTTGGTTTAGAAAGTGTGATTCTTCTACAATCATCAGACCATGTCTCCCCAAGAGAGGATTGATCAGCCATTGTACCGAAAGCATTTTTGCTGACAAATGTGGATTCTCTTTCGAGCAACAAATCCATGAACTGACCCCGATCACCTATACTTGAGGCCATAGTGGATGATTGAGTATGCCTCAAATGAGAGCCATCTCTGAGCTCAGACATCAAAAGGCCAAAAGGATGCAATTTATCATCTTCCTGATGTTGAGGTACGCTATTTTCTATATATTCATTAGCAAGGGAACGATGGCTAACAGGACTGGAAATTGAACTGTGAATATCAGCAGGAGATCTCCTAAAATGGCTTCCACTGCTGCTTCCAGGCCCTCCAGGAAAGACAATTTCTGCAACAAAAAATGAAAAAAAAAAAAATACAATTGATGTGGCATCATAACTAGATGCAACGATAAAAATCAATTGCAAATTTAAGCCATACATCATACCTTCATAACTCTGTGTGTCTGAGAAGTGGATTTCAGAGAGATTATCTTGATTAAGCGCTCCTGAAGGAAAATTAACACTTGAAGTAGCCTCAAGGCCAGTTGAAACCCATTGTTGATCGCTAACAACAGCAGACCCCTTAAAGTCAGGACCAGAAGCAGGAGGGTCTAGACTCTTTTCCAAGCCATCTCCAAAAGCATCAGATAGCTGTGATGCAGTAACCATAGAAGAACTAAAGGCAGGACCAGATTTAATTTTCAAATGTGGCATGACTTCACCAAGTTCTTGAAAAGGTGATCCAGCAGGGGAATCAGACAATCGAACTGGTAAATCAGTTCCAAAATAACCTTGCTCAAACCAAGTAATGATGTCAATCCCCATATATGGCCCCTGAATTTCTCCTTGAGGATCAAGATAGAACAAGCTTAAATCCTCTGGTGGTGCAACAATATCCGATGGACACACCACATCATTGCTTTTTAGACGAAGATGATCATTGTTTGATGTTTTCTGCAAAGATGAAAAACTAAATAGAGAATCGTCAGGAAGCTGGCCAACATCTAAAGTAGCCAGCTTGACATTCTCCAGCTTAGGTTGCTTCAAAAGAATCAAATCTTCTTCCTTTTGACTTTCAGAACATGTCAGTTCATTCACATTTTTACTATGACCAGCAATACCCCCTGCACTGCAGACATCTTGTGTTCTAGAAGCTGAAGGTATCGAGACATCACGTATCACCTCATCAATTGTGATGCTCATAAGCTTCCCTGTGCCTTCTCTAAAGCTCTCCCTTCTTTCTGAAATCAAAGAAAAGGTCGCATATATACATAGAAGCAATTAGTCATGCATTAGCAATACTTTCAACTTACTAGCAACAGTCAAAGATTTAGAACAAGATTGCCTTACCCTTGGCAACAGCTGCCTTGTGTTCAGATGTGTCAAATCCCTCAGACCAATTACCTCCTCCAGAATTATTTGCAGCAGCTTTTTCAAAAGTGTCAATAGGTTCCTCCGTTACCCCTGAGGAACTCACTTTCCTCTCATCAAAATTTGTATCACCAAAACCTAGATAAGCAATAAATCTGTCAGAGAGAAGTGAAATAGTTTATTAGACAACCAACAACAAAAATGCAACTCCGTTAACCTGTAATATTATCTTTTAATGAGATATTATTATCCCTAAATGAGTTCTGCAATACTCCACTGCTACAGATTCTTCCTTTCCATATATCCCCAAGAGCAGCCTGCAAACAATCATAATCCAATTTGAAGAAGCCATAGTGACTACAACTCCAAAAATGTCATAAAATAGTAAAAACATCAATATACCTCTTCATCTGCTTTGGGAGCAACAAAAGCCAATGGTTCAATGGCCTCTACTTGTGTTATTGGTGATACATGATCCATGTCATGGGGTATGGCATTGAAACTTGTAAGAGTCTTTTGCTTACGATAAATGTCAAGAAGCTTTCCCCTAGGATAGCAAAATGTACTGGAAGTAGTGGAGCCAAATAATTTATCTACAGCAGCAGAACCAATAACCGAAAAAGAGGTGGGCCTGCCTGCTTGTAGGCTTCCATGAATTGTGGACCTTCCACGTCCAGCAGCAAATCCCACATTTGAGACCT
Source organism: Trichilia minutiflora (assembly GCA_035590515.1). Classification (NCBI taxonomy): domain Eukaryota; kingdom Viridiplantae; phylum Streptophyta; class Magnoliopsida; order Sapindales; family Meliaceae; genus Trichilia; species Trichilia minutiflora. Next base: position 9,012 of record JAVXUL010107964.1, read on the forward strand.
CCACCCGTCCCCTCTCTGGCCCAAATCCTGGTGCAGAGCGGGATGCAGCTGAGCCACCAGAATGAAGTTCCATGCGATGGCGTGGTCTCCACTTATCACGAGAGTCACTTTCACGCTCAGAAGCTGTGCCATTACCACTGACAAAATATTGTCTTTCAATCTGAGTTTCTTCCTTCTCAGCAGCTGTCCTCTTTTCAGTTCGAGAATCCTTCTCTTTATCTTCAGGACCCCACCTCGAAGACCATTTGCTGTCTCTCCGAGATTCATGAACAGAGCTACGGCTACTAGGATCACGCCATCGATCTGTAGAAGACAAGGTTTTATTTTCAGAAATATCCCTAGATGAAATGGCATCAGCACGATGATCTTCTTTTCTGCGATCTCTTCTACCAAGTAACCCTGTTTCTCTCTCCTCGTCGCGCCAACGGCGATTCTTTTCAACATCAACGACAATTTTCCTCCAGTCTTTCTTATCCTGATATCCATCTAAACGCCAACTGTCTTTTAGATTAGCATCTGTGGTGTTCCCATGGGACAAAGGATTTGCTCCATGCATTTCCTGCCATTTATTCAGTACATAAAGCAATAAGGGTTAGCAGCAAACATGCTATACCTTTTTTAATAATGTCAAAAATTTTCAGTCATCATCATTGATTACTCACTCAATGTGTTATAACTCAAGCAAAAAAAGTGAATTACTCTCAATGAGGAAACATTTGTAAAGTCTTCATAGAGAATAGAACGATCCTACAGATTTCAATCCTCAGTAATTTGAAAGATGATGTTATGCAAAGCCATATGGATCCAGGCCTCTCTTTCACCAAGAAGTTTTTTCCAGCTATTATCCGAATAAGCCAGTTTTCATAACATAGTCATAAGTGTCCGCAAAGAAATACGCCTTTCAATTACTGCCCAAGATTTCTACAACTCAAAATTTATTTAGAGGTTCTGTGGAAGGGACATGGCAAATACACCACTGGAAAATCAAAGGAACATGCACACGGACGTGAAGTAAGGCCAGCAATATAAAAGACAAAAATGCTCCATCATGGAAAATCAAAGGAACATGCACACAGACATGAAGTAAGGCCAGCAATATAAAAGACAAAAATGCTCCATCATGGCATGAAAGAAGAGGTACACAAACATGACATCAAGCATCTCTACTTATACAATATTTTAAGCAGCAATTTTACAAAGCTTTGGTAGATATCACAATGTATGGAGCAATAATGAGAATGCATAACAATACAGATGTTTTAAACTTTGCTAGCTAGAATTCAAAAAAGGATGGTGCAGAGTCATGAATAACTGAAAATTGAAATATTACAGTTGAATGACTATAAGAAAGTTGAATTCGTATCATTATCACAGGTCAACTTGGTTTATGAATCAAAACCTCCCCTCTTTCAATAAAATAAGGTTCATTTCTTCGGCATTGAACAATGCATAATTACAACAAGAGTTGAAACTAACTGAATTCAATCTGCAGATCAGAATAGGAAAAGAATAGTAAACAACTAAAATAATACCAAATAACAGTCAATCCTGGAAATGCTGCATGCAAGCTCTACCACGTAATAAATATATATCTTCCGAAAAATAAAATCATGCAGAAGCCTCAAACATAATTTAGCCAATCTGCCAAGTAATGAATTCAAAAGTAAAAGTCCCATTTACCATGTACCAGAAAATAAAACTAGGAAGATAGCTTCCCGATTCTCCCATAGATTGAAAAAAAAGCCCTAACCTAGGCTCAAAATGTATGTATAACTATAAAAATGTTTGGTGTTTTCTTACCCCTGACACTCCTGCACAAGTTGTCTTGGCATCAACTGGTTTAGCATATAGCCACTGCGGAGACAGCGGTATGCTGCTATCTGAAGGTACCTGATCTGCGAGCAAATACAACCAAAATAAATTAATACTATCACAAACTGTCACTAAAGCCATATGTGCAAATGCAATCAAGGGAAAAGAAAAGTAGGCAGAAATGATATTTGAACACACATCAAAAGAATTAGCACAAGTCTATGAGGATTTGAGTTACAACCCTAAAATACTCCAAAAGCAGAACAGTTACCTTTTGAATCATCCAGTAATTCCATAACTGATTTCTCCTCATCATTGCCACCCCAAGCCTCATCTGATATTAAGCAAAATCCAATATTATTAATACACATACAAATCAGTATCACATTCAGAGTTAAATAAGTAAACAATAGTCAGACAAAGCAAGAGATTATTAATTAGAATATTCAGCTCAAAATCAAAAGAAATAAACTATTAATCTGATCATAAAAAACAGGTCAAATAAAAGACATAGTATCCTCAATACTCAACCCACCACTTGGAGATTAGTACAAACTATGACACGAAAAAGATCTTCATTGATGTAATTGCCACAATAAAAATTGATCAATCTAGATAAAAGAATCATAACTTATTTTCTTTTTTACTGGCCACAAATACTTCCTAACAAAGTTAATCTATTAATCACAATGCCAAAAGCAGGGGAATACGCAAAATGAAAAAGTACAAAACAATTAAAATTTTTGATCAAAATCTCGAAGAAACTCGTATTCTGGTTGCATTCAATAGCCAAAGTAAATAAATGGACGGTGTAAGAAATCTAAATTCACCCACGAATAATTAGATGAGCACCCGAAACAATATAGAAAGTATTACAATACGAGAAAAAAACTTCAAACCCAAAAATTGAACTAACCATTAAAAAAAAAACAGATCAGAGAATAAAACGATATCCACACTGCTTCCATTTGATAATAAGCAAACATGCTTATAAGGAACAGATCAATCGGTTATAGCCATAGAGTATTATCTCCATAACAATGAGATCAAATGAACACAAATTAAGGTTTAGAAAAAAAAGAACTACCTTTGACGGAGCCGCGTTGATCGAGCGTCTTGGAGCAGAGGAGATCGTCCGGTAGATCGAGCTTTCCGTCAGCCATCACCGAAATTCGCACGAAATGAGAAGCCTACGTATCGAGAGAGCGCGAGAGAAAGAGAGACAAAGAGAAAGATTGCTAGGGTTTGATGAATTGCAGAGTTTGAGAGAAACAGAGAGAAAGATGTAGCGAGTATTTTTCTTTCAGAGAGGTTACCATAAAAGAAATGTACAATTATGCACCTCTCGTAATTTTGTATTTTTATTAAATTATAATCTCTGAATTGTTAATTTGCCAACGTCCCAACGCCAACAATAACATCGAGTACTGTTAATCTATTTGAGGTTTGCTTTTACATTTTTCTTTTCGAATAAAAATGTTTTTTTTCGATGAATGCTTTAATACTTTATTTTGAGTGAGGATAATGAAGGCATTCTATAATCGTAATATCTAAAATATAAACGTAAAATATATGGTGATGTACCATTTCAATATTGAAAATTGAAAGTTACTCTTTTTAAAGAATAATTAGAAAGCCAGCAGTCACCAACCATCTACAAATCCAAAACCAAATACCTTATGATCCTTTGCTACATAGAATAGAATAGCTTTCTTATTCTTGTTAATTGTCCACGAGCTACAAATATTAATGACGGGAATACATCACATGAAATGTTCAGGAATCTGGGTCTATCAGAATAGACTTCTTCTGAAGTAACAGTTGCCTTGCCATACGACAAAGTTCGAGCAGCAAGCTTCAAATTTCGTATGATCATTATACTCAGAAAAAATTTGTAGTACGAAGATTATAAAACACCTGCAATTTCAGAAATTCTGCTGGGAAGAACCATGCTCAGCTCTTGGAAGTAGAATACAATTACAATGTTGACCAAAAAATTCCTCTTAACATAAAAGCATTATCCATAGAATCAGGCTAATACCAACAGCTATAACGTTAAAAACTGAAAAAGCATTTTCATACCGCAACACACTCGGAAAACCTAATAACTAAATTTAATCTGACTTTTAAAGAAATGAAAGCCTTCGCGCGATCCACCAGAACCAGAAGAGAGCCTTGAAAATAAAATCTCAAGAGTTTAAAAGCCTCATGCATATGCTCATATACCCTAAATATCAAAATCGCACAATATTGGCTCTTGCGTTATTCGCTGGGCAGCTTCCCTGGCAAGGACCTTTTTCTCTAGCTTTGGTCTTGGCTTGAGATTTTGAACCCATAATCCCACCACCGCATGTTTTCATGTATTCGTCATACTTGTCATTAAAATTGGCCTGCAACAACCAAAAATATATAAAAATAAATCCAGCACCCAACGACTCTTATGTATCACACAACTTATGAAAAGATTTAAGTTTATACCACCTTGAAAGCCTCTGAGATTTTGCAAAACTCCATCTTATCTTCATTCTTGACTGTGGTCAAGCACAAAACTGATGCAGTTTACTTGTGGACAATCTATCAGAAGGCACAAAGATTTAGTACTCAAATAACTTGTGCTTTAACAAGGTTTGAAGGTATAAAAAATTAATAAGCATAATTTTTTTTTTTTTTTTGGATACGAGGAAACCCCGCCCGTCAGCCAACACCCCGGGATTTTCTTGCCCCAGGGGACCCAAGCCCTCGACTAACCTAAACCAGCGTCACTGGGACGGGACGCAGGCCTAAGCCAGAAAGCGCCCTATGGTACCCTACGACAGGCAAGTACTCTACGACAGGCGGTACCAAACGAGCGGCTAAAACCCTGGCTGCCCCAGGCTCTGCCAAAGTTTGCAACTCGGGTAGATCGGACACGGGTTCTGGCGTTTGCCCTGCACCATCCTGCGCGTCCGTATACCATCGAGGCACACCCTTTGAGGGCATTTATTATTATTATTATGGAAGAAGATGATGTTGGTAGCCAGAAAACCAACTCTGGAAGAATAAATTATACTGGTTAGAGGGAACCAAAGCTCAACAGAGCAATTAAGCAAAACTGGACAATCTTAAAATACCTGCTCAATAAGATAGGTAACATGGTTGAGTCCATATTTTGTGACAATTGGCTTCTCAGTCTCAACAGGTTTTCCTTCAGCCTATGCATGAGCCTTTTTCAAAAGTCGCTCCTTTTCTGTTCTGTCCTTGGGCCTGTACTTGAGAAGCACTTGATGAAGTTTGATGCTGCATATGAATTTCAAATAAACAGAAAAGAAAAGAAAATTTTGTTCAATCAACAAAAGGCAAGATAAAGTAAACTAGAAATCGGAGGCAGGTAACTAAACCATATTGCAGATACAAGTGTTAAATCACTTGGGACATAGGAAATCACATGACAAAACAGTACAGATATGCTATAAAACAGGTACAGAAGTTTAAGAAGAGACCTTTATCTCACTTTAAGTCTTATCTGCTCTTGGCCAAAAAAAAAATCTTATATGCTCATTAAATTGTCATAATTTTTTAAGGGGGAGAAAAGGATGGAAATAACACATTCAAATACAAGAATATAGTATTGTACCCATGTGCTACCATCAACTTTCAGCCACATTTATTAACCAATAGATGTTAAGACCACTATATCAATGTATAACATATATGCCATAACAAAAAATAACCCAATGCAGAAGTGCGATGGTACAAATAGTTCACACCTGTAAATACTACAACAGAAGAGTTATTTATATATTTGGTTGCCAACAGCATGAAAAAAAAAAAAAGAGGAGAGAAATTTAAATATTTAAAAACTCAAAAGTCCCCAATAAATGAAGCACCTAAATCTCGAATTTTTAACTGGCAGTAACAAAGTAGAAAGGATGCCAACAAAATCACAAATTTGTGAAGCACTATCATGTCATTCAAAATATAAAATCCATATGAAATGGCATAAAGAGAGAGAGAATATGGCAAAAGATCATGCCAGGTAATAGCAATCATAGGTATCAACACAACACAACACAAGGTCCCAACCAGTGTAAATGGCCATTGCTCCAACCAACTATTCATATTAAATTTTATGAGTAAACCGACTGACACAACGGCCAACTTTCAACTTGTACCAATGGCCTCGTTCAAGATAATGAAATTGCGTCTTATAATATAAAACTAGGTATAAAATTGATCCAACAGAAATCCATATCCTAAATGCATAAGAAAAAATAGTTTTCTAGGGTGATTCATACCGAGGTTCTTATCAAGCGTCTTGGTGAACTGGCTCAAGGCAGGCGGGGCATTCAGCCTAAGTTTAAGAACCCTCTTTTTCCTCTAAATATCAACGTGACATCTTACAAATCGTGTCAGGTCCCTCTTTGTTGGCAAAGCACCGCCAATTCTCTCAAACAATGGTTCAACACTTTCTCCTTCAAAACAATAGGCACCAAAACAACATTTTCAAAACCAAACACAAACACTATCAACAAAGAACATTAAGATTCAAGAGTTAAAGTGAGTACGGTTTCTTCTTCGCTGCAGTGACTGGTGTTTTTCCTCCTCGTTTAGGGTCCTAGTTTTTAGGAAACAACATAGATATAAGTAAATACCATCTTAATAGAGGAGGGATTATGAGCAGCAAGTAAGCGATAGAGGGGCTGCTCACCATTTGAGCAACAGCTGGATTTTCAACCAGCCTCCTGCTTTTTCCTCCGCATATTATTATAAAACTAAGGAGCCCTAATCGAATGTTCTGACACACAAAGCCAATCTGACATAAGTAAAACGATGTCGTTTTGATAAAGAAATTTATGATAAAATTCTATCATAAGTTTATAAAATGTTAAAACTATACCCTTTTTGGAATGTCATATGTCAACAAATACAAAAATATTTTATTTTTATGAGAAAATTATGTCATAACGTTTAGTAAAAAAAATATATTGTTTTCTTTAATATTTGTGGTGATAGAATTCTATTACAAATATTCTATCATCAAACACCATTTTTCTAGTATTGCAAAAGCTTTTATCCTTTGAATTCTGGTTTAGCTTTAGCTAATTCTTATCCTCCTTTCATTGATAAATCTTGTTTAATGTTCTCAGTCTAACATGAGAACATGTTTATTGGTAGAATAAATGCTAAGTCAAACACAAATATATTATCATCTTTTAATTCTGTTTCTAGTTGTAAAATGTGTTTAAGTGTTGTTCATCAAAGGTTTGGTTATTCAAATCTTCAAGTTTTGAAATACGTGCTCTTTTATGGCTGTAAAAAGTCTTTAAGTGTGGTTTTTGATGAAAGTTTCTTTCCTAACTTTAAGCTTTTTCTTTTTTCCTTTTCTTCTTTATCGTCTCATATTACTTCCTCTTTCTTTTTATCAACTTTAGTTCTAACCTTTTTTTCTGATCATGTTAACTTAGTGTAATCTATTCTTACTACTTTTTCTTTAACTACTTCATCTTCTCATTCTTCTATCCCTATCCATTCTAATCAATCTACTTTTCATACTTCTAATACAACCACATTATACATTCTAGCCAATTATTTTACATTGTCAGTTCTTGTAGAACCTACCCTAAATTTTTAAGATTTATAATCTACAAGCATAAATACATGATTAGTGTGTTAATTAAAATGTGAAGTAAATAGAAATGGCTTAGAAGCATTTTAGTAATTTGGACATGATTATTGTAGTAGTATCAAAATTTGTATTAGTTGGCACCGAATGAAAGCTTGTAATATAAGATATCATGCCATAAATAACGTTTGAATTGGTTAAGTATTGGGAAAGTTATAACTCTTTTCGTTAAATACATAAAATAGCAATTCGATTTTCAAAGTAGCATACCTATAACAATGTTGTCTTCTATATGTTTTAAGATTAGTAGGAGGCTCATCATGTGTAGAGTTCAACACCATAAATGACACTCAATTTGGATAAGAAACGACGAAGTTATAACTTTTTTGTGAAAAATCATGTGACAAATAGTAAAAAATGGATGAAAACAAAAATTCATGATATAGAGGACTTCACAAGGGACAAAAAATCTTAGAAATAAATTAAAGCGTGAGAAACAGAGCCTACCATGAAAACAGATAGCGAAATAAAGGTCAGGACACAAAATGGGACAAAAAACGATAATTTTGGCCCTCAAATAGTAATTTTATCCCCCGAAATAATAATTTCGCCCCCACGTAATATATAAAATGATAATTTTGCCGATGAACTCTATAAATATGACTTGTACGGTGTATTTTACAAGGGGAGAGAAGAGTGAAAGAGAAAGAGAGAGAGAGAAGAAAGGAGAGAGAAAATATTTAGACCATAATTTCACACATATATGTCAGATTAATGCATCGTTTACATCATTGGACTTGTGTTGATGAGAAAAATCAGATTGTCATCATAGACTACCAAAAAAATTATCAAAATAGTACCCAAATCTCTACTATAACTATGATAAAATCTTAATTTTCTCTATAATTCAACATTAAAAATCGAGATTTTTACTTCGTAAAGATCGGATAAACTTCTAGTTAGTAGTTTCTCACTATAAAATCTATTTTTCTATGAATTTAAGTGACTGATATGGATTAGATTTATGCTTTGATTAATCTTAGTTGTTTGGCTTGAATTTTTCTTGTAAGTGATAACATTAATTTGTTAGTATGAATTTGTAATATTAAGTGTTTGTAATATGGGATATATTAGGCTTAAAAGTTAGAAAAGATTGATTAGGAGTACTTGACATGCCAAGTGTTCGATGAAATGTCTAAGTGATTGTAGGTGTTGATTTATTATGAATTTAATGATTAAGAATATTGTTATGAAAAATACAATGTGTGATGGATGAATGAATTATAAAACTTTATAATAAAACTTATGAAATTGCATAAAAGATAGGAAGGTATGTAAGTCGCACACCAACTATTAGATAAAATATATAAATGATATATTGATTGATGTATTAATAATAAATAGCTTGATATATTTTGTGGCATGAGTTGTAGGATCTACGGACCACTGTTTTGATGTATGTATGTATAATCCAAGCTAGTGAGGCCAACTATGATTTTTGGTATGTGAAATTTGATTTATATTATTATAAAATGACAATGGTGATGTCGATTTAATTATGATGATGATAATTTTTATGTGAGTATAGTTGAAGAGCTAATATTTTAGTTGTCGATATTGATTTTAGGCTTGTGTGTTGATATTTGATACATATTGACTTGATAGCTTTATAAGCCAATGCATGTGATTTCATACTTATGTGTTGATGGTCTCGATTTAGTCTTGTGTGCCTATGGATTTATCATATAGAATTCGATTTATATTAATCATGAATGACATATATGTTTGCGATATAAGAGTGAACTTTGTGGTATGATGATGAGATGCATGAGGGTCCCTGATTATGATAGTGTGCCTGAGCGTCTTCTTGAGGTAATAATCCAATATTGACCATACTTGATACCTATTCTTCCAAGTAACGGCCTTAGAGAGAATAGCATATTGAGTGCCTATAATGGCCTTAGAGAGAGTGAGGGTTTTTAGGACCCAATATCAATCATACTTTGATACCTATTCATAAGAATGATGGCCCAACAATCAATAAGGGTATCAGAGTCCTATTCTTGTAGGAGATGACCTTAGAGAGAATAGGGTATCAGAGACCTATTTGTGAAGATGGTACATTAGTATGTATGTAATAATATGGCTTAAGTGGTTAAAAATAGTTTTTTACATTTTTTATCGATTGATTTGAAGAAACTCTTTTAATCAAATAATGATTTTTTTAAAGAAAATATGTTTTTCATGCATTAAATAATTTT
>JAVXUL010107981.1:0-18683 GCA_035590515.1 Trichilia minutiflora
TTTTATGATAATTTATTAATTTTTATACTTTATATCAGTATATTTATTTTTAATTTTGGCCCCCCTGATATAGATTTCTGGTTCCGCCCCTGGATAGATATTATTTATTAAGTATCAGAGATGCTTAATAAAACAATGATACGACTCTATCTGATTTAATTATGTATATTGGTTGGAGAAAAGCTACAAGATACTATAGTGAGATTAATAAGGGTTACAATAAATCATATTAAATGTGAAAGTTCGTATAGAGACATAAAGATGAATTTATGTAATCTCGGATGCTTAATATATGTAAATCAACTTAAAAATTAAGTGCAAACGATATTTTCTTAGTTTTGATTGTAGCGTCATTTTACGGTTGTAAAATATACATATTATAATTTTTGTAGTTTAGTTAAAGTATAGTAAGGATGATTGGTTGAGCTTACAGGAGATTCAATTATTGAAAATAAACCTGATTACTTTGATCAAGTGAGAGATTGAAAGATTATGATCAAAGTAATGGCCGCATGTAGGGTTGTGATCCTTGGTGAAAGAACACAACTAATTGTGAAAATACACTAGTAGAAAAAGTTGCAATTGTTCAAATGAATAATTATATTAATTTGTTCTTTTTATTTATTTATAAATAGTTAAGTAAAAATAAGGAAGATAATAAGAGAAATGCATGAAATTGCATTAAAAAAAACTATGAAAGGTTTAAATTTTTAGAGAAAGAAACTTAGAGAATTTATTAAAAATTTTGGTTTCACATTCTGTTTTGGGTTTTGAATGTTCCTGCATATAATTACTAGTCTTGTAACAGTATAAGTGAATTCTAATATATCTGCTGTATAGTAAAGGCAAAATAAAAAAGAAATTCAGATATAAATAATGGTCATCATCTTTGGCAAAGGTAGTGTGAAATTAAAACGAAAGGAATAAAAGCGAAGGAAAAAACTTGAGGATCAATGGCGAAGGCATTATTTTCTGGAATTGGAGAAGTGCCAAGGAAATTTATACAAAGTTTAAAATATAAAACTAGAGTAGTAAAACTAGACATAGGAGGATAAAATATAAAAATATAAAATATGAAATTTACACAAAGGAGCAAAACTAGAGGTAGATAAAACCTGATTGACGGCAGCTAACTACTTGAGGAGACAATAAGTGCAAAAACTAACAACCTAATTAATTTATAATCTTTGTGGTGCTTGGGTAGATCTCCTTGAAACCACCATCTTAATAGATTAATCATGATACAATCTAATGAGTAAACAGCTGGGATGACAAATCTGAAGGCATCCGTAAGGTAGAGCAAGTATGTTAAACATTGCCCACATTTGCTGATTTAAACTGTAACTCTAATTAGATATATAAAGTCCTGTTGACATCCAAAAACTATGTCAATACCAAGTAAAAAACACAGTAATTGTTATGCTTCAGTCACATAATATTACATGAACTTCAGGACACGTGCAGTGCGGGGCACATTGCCAATCTATCTGTTCATAAGCCCAATGTTAGAGAAAAGCTTTAGTACCATGGTTATCACAATTCCCAATTTGACTCCGAGAAATGAAGAAATCACAAAGGTACAAAGAGAACACTATGAAGGTTTTAGAGACATTAACTTCAAAATATCCACTTAGTAGAGTATTCTTAATTAAGATGGGAAAGGTGCCTTTTACAAGAATAATGGGACATAATAGAGCGAAGAACCGAGCAATCTTTGGGAGCTCAAGAGACTTGTGGTAACAGACAAATAGGTATGTTCAAGAGAAAAAAAAAGGGGGCGTGAATGATTGAAATTGGGAATGGAAAAGGAATTATCCCCAGTGGACGGTAGAACACGAGAAAATGAGGTATTTGTGAATGACAAATGAACGAAAGGTGATGTAATTTCTAAAGAAGAATAAGAGAAAAGAAGTCGTAATTCTCTAAGCAAGCAAAAAGAATGAGATAATACTCCTTGTAAGTGAAAAATAAGACGGTATTTACATTGGTGGGAAGGCATAATCGATGTATAACAGCTCCCATATAATTTGTGATGAAGTTGAATTGTTTGAATTGATCTATTGAAATAATTATTTTTTATTTTAATAAACTTTTTAAATACTTTTTGTTAATAAAAAAGTACATTTTAAAAAAAAAAAATTATCTAAATCTTAAAGTCTGAAAATTAATCCTTAACTAATTAATTTTTTTACATTCTTATGTATGTAAAAATCTACCGCTTTTTTGTTTTTAATTTTTAAAACATAAGTATTCTTCTAATTAAAAAATTGTACAATTTGAAAATATTTGATATACAAAATAATATAATTATTATTTTATTTTAATTTAGATATATCAAATTATTTTATAAATAAAATAATATATATTTATTTTTATATAATATAATTAACTATAACAAAATTCACGATTTTATTATTTATTTAATATATAAAACTATAAGAATATAAAAATAAAAGTGTAGTTTCAAAATATTTTTTATTTAAAGCAAACCACCTAACACTAACAGATAATTTAGATTTAAATACTTAGTTATTTATTTTAATTTTTTAAATTATAATAAAAAAAATAATTAAATATATATTTATATGTATGTAATTTTTTATTTTGTTGAGTTTAAATTAAAAAATATAGAAGAATGTTGAAAAAAGTATTAAGAAAAGACAAAAAGAAATATAGAAAAAGACAAAAATAATGGGATAAAATGAGTGACAAATACAACACCAAATGCCAATATGAGGATATTTTTGCTCAAAGTGATTAAAAAAAAATGAATTGTTTTGGTTGGTTGGAAAGACAAATGGTACTCTAATAGCGTCATAATGATCAAAAAGATAAAATTTTCCAAACACTACTTAACCTTCCAATTGATGCTTATACAAAATATGAAAAGGAGAAATGTTAAAGGTTGTTTTTTACCGGTTTTAATCTTCCCACGATCAACTTTCAGGATAAAATCATACCAAGTGATATTTACATAGGTGTAAATAAGTTGTCATCTCTTTATCTTGTGAGGTGAGAACTGGGTCAATAATATCCTATGCCATGAGCAGAATTTCACCTTTTGAACCTGTAATGTTAAAAACAAGATATGAATATGTAGAATGTAGAAATGCAATGACCAAAAATGATACAGGTAAGAGTGTGACTTCTGATATTACATCTCTCAAAAATCTCTTTTGCCAACTGGAGCAGTGAATCTGTGTCTTCAGCCATTCTTGAAATCCTCTCTGCCTCTTTAACTGCTTCGGCTGCCACAAAAGACTTGTTTTCAGCATCAGCAATCTGGCCAGCTGCAGAAGCAACAGCAGCTTCTACTGTATCTGCAGAAATTGTCTCTCTAGTGTTCTGCAATGACTTGGGCCGGAAATCCTTCTGCTTCGGGGTAGGTGTTTTTGTGCCAAATGAGGGATCTTCCTTTATCTTGAAGCAGTTTTGGACCTACAGTATGACCATGTAATGACAAAGTTTTAGCATTCCATCGCGGTCAATAGTTGGAAACCAGGGTATTAAATATTTTATTACAAAGAGTTGCCAATGATATTCATTTCCATCACTTCATGTATTATTTTCCTACTCATGTACTCTAGGACATCCGTCAAGCTCAGGAGCTACGAGTAGTAGCTATTTACTAGAAATTATTACTTAGGCATATTAAGAGCTCGTGGACATCAATTATTCAATACATGAACTTGAATTCTAGTTAGTTACTTGATTAATCAGTGGGATAAAGATTGGTGTCTGGATTGGTGAAATGGCAGAAATGAAACTCAATATACATCCCTCTGCATCATATATCATTATCTAATAAATGGTGAAGGAAAATCAAAAAATGCCCATACATCACAGGGAGAAGATCACAAGAAGTATAATCCCTCTCCGCTGATTGTGTTGCTAGCCCTCCATATATAGAAATTCCATTAATTGTCTATAGCAGGAACTAGAGAAGTTGATGGCTCATCATGAGCCACATAATGTGTTTTATGCTGCACAACTTTCTAAGTTTGACTCTAATGTTTAAGAGATGAATGCAGGTAACAGTATTAGATGCTAGTTGCTATACCTAAATTGTTGCCAGAGATTCCACTTTTTCCAAAATATATTTTTTACCATCATGAGGCCACTTAGGAGTTCAAGCTACTAAGAATTTGATTGAGTAGGGGATACCTGCTGACTGCCGTGCCCTGGATGATAAAAAAGGGCAGTCTGCAATGGCTAAATTGTAAATTCACTCATTCAATTACGCTAAAAAGAAACTTCAGTAATAGATGCTGTTCGTTCAACCAAAAAAACAATTAAATATGTAGCAAGAGCATTATCTTAGTACAAAAAATAAATGAATTGAACTGAAAAGATAGTAACCTTTTCAAGTTTTTCTTGTGCAACCAACCTTCTCAACCTTGAACTCAACAACCTCCTAAAATTTTGAGGCACAGCAAGTCTTTCCTGCATAAATTATCGAAGAAACAGCATTTCACTTACATCACTTTATAATCCAACATCTTGTTTTAACACTATAAAACATGATTCATATGTCATGGGAAGCTGGCGAGAACACACTAAAACTTCACAAATGGAAAAATAATAACAATTACAAAGTTTCATTCCAAAGTTCCAAGTGAATCAAACATTAAAGCATGGATGTTATTGCAAGACTTAAAAGCTCAGTTTCATTATCAGAAGAAGAACCAGAAAAAAGATACATTTGTATATTCAACTTTCTGCTATCAGCTATCATTCACCGATATAATGGCAAAAATGTTATAGAGTGATATTAAGTGCAGGATGCTCTATTTTGTTTTTCCAGGTAATCTGATAGGTATACTAAAAAAAATTCAAAGGCCAGTAATGAACATGGAATGACACTCTGACAGAATATTGATCTCCCCGACAAAATGCATTAGCTTTGAAATTTTCTAAAACCTGAAGTTTATCAAATATACTTGTGGCTGTGGAAGTGAGACATACAGTTGACACAATTCATTCCCACGCCTACTTGAGAAATATCAGACATAATATCAAATCAAGATGCAATAGGAGATAGAGCAGTTGCAATGAGATATTATCCAAATCCAATTTTCTTAAGCCTGTAAGATTTTACTATTGTTGAGCAAATGGCAAATTTTATTTCTGATCCAAATACATAGTTTCCTCCTCTAGCATGACTAAATATCAAATGATATAAATGAAAATTACATTGCACCTCAATATAGCCGAGAATTGCGGAAACATCAGATCCATTGGGCTCTTTCAATGTAGAAAGTGCTTCAAAAATCAATGCACTGTACCTGGGAGATTGGCTTATTTCAAATATCAAAAAATCAATAGGAACAAAACAATTACGATAGGATGGATATTGCCATTATGACCTGTAGTTTAGTGCACTGTATAAACATCTTTAGGTATACAAGAGAGAATGCTACAGGAACAGCAGATTCAATAAAGAAAATCTTTTGTGTTATAATTTTGTGCACAGGTCTGAAATTGATCAATAATCAGCAGAGAAAAATTAAAGTAAACATGTACATCAAGATAATGACGCAGACCTTCCTGTAACACCCTCCTAGCTCAACCTCACTATTTTTCTAAGGCGGCCTCTTAGAAATACTAGCACAAGGTTCTCATTATGCTATAGTTAGAAAAAAATACAAATTATAGATGTTCCTGAATCAACAGAAAACAAGAGGAAATGATCATATTGCAATGTAATTGGGTAATAAAAACTATCTGCTTCCACTAAAGGATTATTTGCAATGTGATAGTATGAATAATCTGCTTTGAGTAAAAGAAATTATTAAAACCCACTGGACCACCAACCCCATACTATCCAGGTATTGATGCATCAATTGTAACAATATAGTACTTATTATTCCTAATTCCAATGAGAACAAGAATATTCAGTTGTACCCTGATTATAGTTTCTAGTTGATTTGTATAGACCTTTCATTCCTTGAAAAGCACACCAGACATATGCATATGTTCTACATGAAACAGGCTAATAAAGAAAGATCTTAGACATATAAGCAGTGGAATATTTCATTTTTACAATCTACTTATATAAGAATACGAAACTTTTAGGACAAAAGGTCTACTAATATTCTACTAATATAAGCACTGGAATATGTTCCACTAATCTTCATCAATAGGAGGACTACTAGTATAGCTTTTAAGACAAAAGGTCTACTTCCACGTATTGAACTTTCACTTCAAGCCATCAACATACATCTACTCACGGAATCACAGTTCTACACAAAACAAGCTAATAAAGAAAGATCTTAGATATATAAGCACTGGAATATTTCATTTTTACAATCTATTTATATAAGAATATGAAGCTTTTAGGACAAAAGGTCTACTAATATAAGCACAAGACTGGAATATGTTCTACTAATACTCATCAATAGCAGGACTACTAGTATAGCGTTTAGGACAAAAGATCTACTTCCACCTATTGAACTTTCACTTCAAGCCATCAACATCCGTCTACTCATGGAATCACAGTTCTGCCATCAACACAAAGGAGCTCAAGAATATATTATACAGATAAATAAGAGTTCATAATTGTCTGCTTCTTTTGTATACTTCCTCCCACACACACAAACAATAATAAAACCTGTCCTGAACAAACACAAAAAACAAATAGGAA
The DNA here is from genome assembly GCA_035590515.1 of Trichilia minutiflora. Lineage (NCBI taxonomy): Eukaryota > Viridiplantae > Streptophyta > Magnoliopsida > Sapindales > Meliaceae > Trichilia > Trichilia minutiflora. The sequence continues at coordinate 6,644 of JAVXUL010107981.1, forward strand.
GTGGGAACAACATCTATAGTGGTAGAAAATGCAAAAGAGGAGATAGATGCCATACTTTGGAACGGAGCTACTTGCAGAATCATCAACAATTGGCTCCATCGATGCATCATGTGCAACTGCAGTAGGAAGAGATGTCTGTGGAGTGGACAATGGCAAACTAGGAGCATCAGAACCAGCTTTCTGTTTTGCTGTCCGTGATTTTTCCCGGGGCCCTTGACCACCAGAACTAACACTCATATTCCGCCATTTGTCCTACACAAGCATGCAATAAAAGGTATGAGAACCAGAATATGACATCAAATAATTTTATTGGAATATGTATTTTCATAATCTTTTTAAATTGACCGTATGAAGCTCTGATGCAGAAATGTAAGATCAAGGAATCTATTCATTCAACAAAGCTAAATGACCAAGTAGTGACCTCGGTCATCTTCTTGATAATGACACAATGAGTATTTTAATAGACTGGAGTTAGCTCACTCAGAAAGAAAAAAAATCCAGCTCTCAGTAACCGCCTACCCTCTTCCACTTGCTTAGTAGTAGCTCAAAAGACTGTTCATCCACACTTTTCATTAAATGATTCAGAGAGCAGTTTCCCACCCCAACTGGTTTAAAAATTCTCAAAAACCTATGGCTCAGCAGAGGTTTTATTAATGGTGTGTCCAGGAGTACTTTTAGCATGGTAAAATTGCTCTAAAAAAGTCAAAACGCATTTAATGTTTATTTTGCAGCCTCTGGTTGCAAGAGCCAAAATGCTTCTTGCCGTAAAAAAAAAAGGGTATTTGGAATGCTTCTTGGACAAGTACTTGGTAGGTGGTTTCTAGAAAGTTTTGGTCCGAAAAGCACTTTTAAGAATTACAGAGATGAGCAGTTTAGAGGTGCTTTTCTAGAAAGGGATTACAGGTGCTTCTGCACTCAAAAAGTGCTTTTAACAAAATAACTCCCACGCACACCTTAGTGAAAAGGCTTCTACTAAACATGATTTTTCCAAACGACTTGGCCTACTTCAGTCTCCAATAATCATGACATCTTCAGACATTTTCTGATTATCAACTAAACAAAGCTCTGTTTGTGGTGGCATCTTTGGAAAATTCACCATCAATAAAATCAGCAAGGTTTACCATATTTTAACCTATAAACTTGCTCATTGATTTTGATCCTCTACAACTTTAGTTCTTGTTGATGCACAGAATTTCTTCACGAATTCCAAGCACCAAAGAACTCGTTTTACTTTGCTCAAGGAATTTGCAGAGAACCTGAAGTCAAAGCAAATATCAGAGAAAAAGCTGGGTATCCAACAAAACCCCCTCAATACTTAAGTTAAGATTTTTTTTCTTTTGATTATAACCTAGAGAGAATTTAGCAGCAATTTTATAACTTAATTGAAAAAAATTGTACCTCATTATATTTTTTCTATCTTTTTATTGTGGTTTCACGTTAAACTGCTACCATGTTCTCCGTAATCGTGGTATTCCTGAAGATTAAGGGGTCATGAGATGTCATTGTGGGAAGCAATCATCGGACTATAAAATCTCCTTTATTTGTGAAAAAATTTGAAAGTTTTGAACTTTTTATATGGCCAAATAACCACCGTAAGTAGGGCTCAGGGCTCAACTTCATAACTAAGACCCTTATTGACCGTCTCCCATGATTAGACTACTCGACACCTATCGTGGGAAGGTTTTAGGTTCGTCATGTTTCTTAATTTGAGATGACCATTTCCTGATACTAAACTTTTTATTATAGTCACGGCTTGGTCTCAGGACCTAATTAACGTTCAAAATCCTAGACTATTCAACCCTTAAGACCTTTGATTATATAATCGAATTATTGAGTCTTAGGGTTTACTTTATTCCGTAATAGCTTAACCTCTAAATTCTTCTATAATGTCTCTCTCAGTGTTAGTAGACCCTTTATTGAGTTTTCATTCGTATGTTTAGTTCTTGAGATCTCAGGTATTTTTTCCCTCAAACACTAAGCCATTAGTTTTATGTAAAAGATTGACTTTTAATAAAAACTTATATTCTAACATGAACTAACCCCATCTGATAATCCATCTTTTAAATACATAGCTATCATTTATAGGCAAGTCTTAAATACGACTTTAAACTACTTAAATTTTCATTCACGTGTTAGTTTCTTAGTGGCCCACAAGACAAGGACATCTCTATTCTCAAGTTGCTATTAAATCAACCAGCTCATCATTAAATTGGGACTCTTAAATTTGACAGTTACTTTTTAGAATTGTCAAGTATTTTATCATTGACCTGGCATCATCTTTACCTTTCGTTGTATCAACAAATAGGGTTTATCAAATTGATTCGTTTGGGGCCTTTTATTTCACTCTATAAATACCCATTTTTGCCTTTTGTGCTTTTGTTTACATCTCTTTTAATCTGGAACTCTCATTCTCTTAAGTACAACAACTTTTTCTTCATTCTTGGAAGATATCTACTACTCAGACCTTGCACTCTCTAAATCTAAGGTAGATACTCCTTTTTCTTTTACACTCATTGTTCAAGTAGTTTTTCTCTTGTGATTTTGCATTTATTGCTGGCATAGATATGAATGTAGATTTCCAGGGTTTGATTGATATGGTTACCTTGGGGCTGATGATCCTAAGCAACCTTTAATAACTTGCTTCATTGATTCTTAAGAAGAAATTGATTTTATTTCAAATGAAACTAAGGCTGCTCCAAGGGAAGATATCTCGAAGGAGCATTTAACTATCATTGTCACAACTTCCCCAATTTTAGAAGTCCGAAGGCCAAACACATCCTTTGAGGTTGACACCTTTGCTTCCATTGTAATAGAATCTGGTTTAGAGCTTATACGACACGCTACGCTATTCCTAATAGCATATACCTTAGAGTCCCTGAGCCAAATCAACTACCTAATTGCCCCCCAAACAGAGAGATATCCTTCAACCAAGAGCCGTGTCACCTCAAGGTTAAACTTTCTCTTCAAGATTACTTTACTAAGATTTTTGAGCTTTTTGGAATAGCTCTGTAGCAACTGAATTTGAATAGTTGAAGACTTTTGTCTAAGCTTTTTGCACTTTTACATAAGATTTTTGACTCCCTACCTACTATTAAGGAGATTGAGTATTTATATCTTCTAAAAAAGGAGCTAAGAAGAAATTTGGGTTGGTATTACCTTCAAGCGAGACCTGAAAAACCAAATCCCATGAAGGGTAACCTATCCTATGATAAAGAGCTAAAAAAAAATAAATGGTTTTATGTTGACGAACAATAGAACCTTGATAACTCCATCCAAGTCCCTAGGCTCTTTAGGGATGCAGGTGAGTGTCCTCATTCCCTATTCAATTTTCTTTTATGACCTAAACTGAACTTTCATTGTTTATGCAATGACCTGAACCGACGTACCTAACCTTCAAGCTCACAATTTAGAAAAGGTTAGAGCAATTAGAGCCTAGGTGTCATAGGGTTAAATTTGGGCATACATGCTTGGGCATGGGTTGATGCCTTGTGCCGAGTCTGAGCGGGGACATAGGCATGCACATGGGAAGAAAGCAAGGAAAAGTGTTGTATGCAACTGGGGGCATGACAACGGGAGCGCAAGCATAGAGATGCAAGTGCTAAGTAGCATGTGAGGCAGTGAGCGGCAGCACGTCGTGGGGCCAAAATTGGAGGGTTCCCGCACATTAACATGCTAGAGGCAAAATGTGCCGCACATATGGGGGCTCAATAGACTCGTTGCGATGAAATATTGGTTGGTGCCAAGTTTCAGGCCAATCGGACGAGTAGGGAAGAAAATACAGGGGTGATCCGCTTATGGGACACAAATTTACTTCCTACGGGAACAGCTAGGGTTGTTCTAGATCCCATATTCAGAGGAGGAGTCAAGAGTGGCCCAAGTATGCCTTGTATGATTCGAGATGCCTTCGTGATTGACCTTAAGGGCTCCTCAAGTGCCAAGCACATGCAAGGTGGGCAAAGAGTGAGACCTGCGGGAAACGAGGGTATGTGCATATGGACAACATGCACAGGCGCAAGAGCGCGCCATGGGGGCACATGCACCAACGTGTAAGATTATGTCACAGCACATAAGCGCACGCACGAAGGGTGCAGGGCGCAGAGTTGTGCCAGGAGGCACGCATGAGCAGAGGCGAAGGCGCACAGCACAACACAACACATAGGCATGCGCTCGTAGGGGCGAGCGTGTGGCCACATTAGCGCACGCATGAGAGATGCAGGGCACAAAGTTGTGCGAGGAGGTGCGCGCAAGAGCGGAGGCGAAAGGCACACCGCACAACACACAGGCATGCACTCACAGGGACGAGCATGTGGGCACGAGAGCACGAGGCAAGGAGGCCGCGGGGTGAAATAGTGCATGGGCATTGGCTTGTGTTATCAAGCCATGATCTGAATCAGTCTAAAGGAAATAACACAAGAGGATGCACAGGAAATTAGGATACTATGGGCATTCAAGAGCAAAGTGTTGAGAGAGGGCTGAGATCTCTAAGAGTGGGGATCAAAGGTGGTGCGACAGACTGTGCCACAATGTTGAGTAGAGTGTTGAGTGTCAAGGTATGTACTAAGCTGGGGGAGGACTAGAGAAGTTAGGTTCTAATTAGGCTTTAGTTATGACAGCCGGGTGCGAGAGACAAGCAGGGGGCTTGCCTCGATGCACAAGTTGGTTTAAGAACGGTTGGGTGCAGGCGGACAAGCAGGGGGCTTGCTGAGCTGTACAAACTGATCGGAGGCTGGAGCTGTCCTCCTGATGAGCTCAAGGTAGGGCGAAACCAACGAAACATACTAGAAATGACACGAGACTTACCTTGGGTGTGGGGGCACCAAGGGAAGGAGATGGCACGACGGGAATGTGTCATCACACCTTAGAAGAGTGGGGGTATAAAGGTCGCACTTCAGATGTGGTTTGGTATCACAAGGTTTATGTATGCCGGAGCTGCATACATGAAGGTGCTTGGTAGCATGACTCAAGCAGGATCTCTCATGAGTAAAGATCACCGTCGGTGCGGTGATATCCCGTGGGCCTGAATTATGAATGCTTTGTAGTATGGACAATACAAAGGGAAATGGTTAGAGCCATCATTCATAGTATCAGGATGCGTTGATTGTTATGTTCCGAATGGGTGTAGAAGAGTTTGTGCGTGATTGCACATTAGACCTAATGACGTTGCGTATTGGGTTTGGTTGGCTAAGTCAGAGGACTTAGCGCCATCACGAGTCTTTGTAGCATGAGGAGCAAAAAGGACCTGTGACGAGCTGGTATCAGAGTGTTCACTAGGTGTTTGTAAATGCTTATTTCAGCGGAAAAGTGAGAAAAGTGCTGGTCAAGTGGGGGATTTGACGCATCACGGGAGCAAGCCGCTATACACAAAAGAGCTATTGTGACACTAGGCCTGTAATAAGAAAGAACTTTTATCCAACACTAACCTAGTGACCTTAGGTCTTGTTATTGCTCACATCTCCAAAAGCTATTTTATTTTAGAGAAAGCAAAAATCACAACACACAAGTAATAGTCTCTTCCTGTTCCTTCTTTCAGACCAGAATAGCTAATATTCTTTGATCATCTTTACTTTGTAGAAAAGACGGTACAAAAGAAACAAGTGAATAATTCTTTGGTGGCTTCGAAGAAATTGGCCTCAATGAAGAAAAAAAAAAAAGTTTTCTCAGGGCGCAGAGATTATTCTTCTTGAAGATAATCCTATGGTTTCCTTCGACACTGTCCCAGATAAGGGAAAACACAAACAAGAGCAACTCATTGTGGTCGAAGTGGACCACAAAAGGGCTAAGACCTAGAACGCCTAAAAGATCAGGGAGAATAGTTCTTCTTGTGCTAGAAAGGTCCTCCGCAAATTGACAAGTGTTGATCTTCCCAAGGACAAAAGGAAGTATTTTGAACATCTCCTTCTTAAAACCTTCTCCTGGTGTCTTGTCTCGTTATAGCTTTCCCTCGCCCCATTTGGGTTGTTACTCTCTATTGCCTCAGAAGGCACTGTCACCCTCAACCCATATGACCCACTTTGAAGTATCTTCTTTATCTTGATGACTTCTTTTATCTACACTTGTATCCATTGGTCCTTTTCAACATGCCTCCTCTTACTATCATCCAGTCATTGCATCCACTATGCGATCTCCTCATCAATCACCCTCCAAGAGATTTCTTGTAAAGGGGGTAATATGGAACGTGACTTAGAACCAATATCCTCAATACTTAATCATCACATGTCACAATCGTCATTCACAATAGTAGTTGACTCAAGGTTATTTCCTTCTTGATTCCCTCTCTCATTCATCTCTCTCTCGGTTGAATATGTCTTAGTTGCTGCCATGGCTCCCTTTTCTTTTTTTTAGTAGGTGTTACAACTTTTTATCCGTTTTCCTATAGACAGTGCTAATTCTTGATGCACAGAATTTCTTTCCAAATTCCAAACACCAAAGAAGAACTAATTCTACTTTGATTCGCAAAGAACCTAAAATTATAGGAAATATCAAGAGAAAAGCCAGGTGTCCGATAAAAACTCTCCTATACTTAAATTAGGGTTTTTCTTTTGATTATAATCTGTAGAGAATTTGGCAATAATTTTGTACCTTAATTGAAAAAATCATTCCTCATATTTTTCTATCTTTTTATTATGATTTCACATTTAACTGCTGCCATGTTCCTTGTAATCGTGAGATTTTCGAAGATCATGGATCATAAATGTTATAGTGGGACGCAATCGTTAGGCTATAAAATCTCCTTTATTTGTAGAAAAATCTGCAAATTTCGAACTTTTCATACGGCCAAATAACCATCACATAGAGGTCTCATGGTTCAACTTTATGGCTAAGAGCTTCATTCACCATCTCCCAAGATTAGACTACCCTACCCCTATTGTGGGAGGGTCCCAGGCCGTCATATTTCTTGATTTAAGGTGGCTATTTTTTAACACTAAGCTTTTCATTGTGGTCATGGTTTAGTCTTAGAGCTCAATTAACATTCAAAACCCAAGATCATTCAATGTCTGACACCTTTAATCATATACACGAATGGTTGAGTCTCAATATTTACTTTATCCCATAACCGCTTGACCTTTGAATTCTTCTATAACTTCCCTTTCAATGTCAGTAGACTCTTTACTGGGCGTTGACCATATAGTTAGTTCTCGGGTCTCAGCTATTTTTTTCTCCGATCAGTTCTCAACCAGCAAAACTCATGCCTTGGTTTATATTTTCTTCTATATTTGTTATACTAAATTTTCTATGGTTTAACAAACTAAAGAGCTGAAATCAGTAACAAACAGTCCTCACAGTGTTTTTGATTGAACAACATCTTAATTCTCCAAACAATAATATAGCAGCTCATATTTAGAACTAAATTTCCCTCTTAATCCATAAAAACAATAATAATATATATATAAAGATATTTTTCGTTGAACGAGCTACATAAACATTGTAGCAAAAAATTATAATGGAGAGAAAGAGAGAGGAGACCTTGAGATCAATATTGGAGCGGGAGAAGAGGAACGTATTAAACTCAGGATCTCTCTGTATGTTCTTCCACTTTCCTGTGCCGTGTTTGGCAATACCCGCTCTCAGTGCTTCTTCTTCCTCCGCTGTCCACTTCTGCTTCCGATTCCCCATCGCCCTCGGTCCGCAACAAGTTCGGTTTCCGTTTGGGTCGGAAAAGGAATTTATTTTCTTTTTTATTTTTCTCGGGAAATCTTTTGGTATCAAACGGTGTGTCGTTTAAGAGTTTCCTAAGGACGAGGCCGTTTTGACTAGTTGCCGAGACCGAGGCTCAAAATTCTAATCTAGGCTCTTAAAACTCGTTTACGATACGAACTGCCTTTCGTGAAGAGCCCGCCTATTTATTATCTCCACGTGGCCATTTATAGATGACTGTTTAAACAACTCGGCAAATAAAATAAAAGGGGGAATTCCAAATTCCCCCTTCACGTTTGGCTAAAATATAATTACCCCTAGAGGGGGTGATTATATTTTAACCAAAAGATAAGGGGAATTTAAAATTACCCCTAAAATAAAATTTACCGCTAAAGATCCTTCTCTATCAGCGAGCAAACATCTTTCCATAAAACTCTTCACAAAAACAGGAGCGTTTTAGCAAATAAACACAAAATATTATTTAAGAAAAGGACAATGTAAGACAATTAGCATTGGCATTGTCACTGTCTAGAACCTTCAAAGACGCACAGCAATGACGTGAAAGTTAGATTTTCAGAAGCAGAAGGAAAGAGAGAAGCAGAACCGTAAAGAAGTCACAAAATGAAATACTACCAGTTAAATCTAAATAGCCGAAGAATATTGATGGGATTATATATATTATTGGGACAGATATTTAACTCTTTGTCCCTCGTAGAGAAAATAGAACATATTTTTGTATTTAAAAAGAATTTTGGAAAGAATCTCGGATGGATATACCTTCATGTTAGACCTCGGAAGCTCAATTCGATTAAGGGGAACCTTACAAGCAACAAAAATTGGAAGAGTAAATGATTCTTTGTGGGAGAAAATTGGAACTCCAAACCGTACCTCTCAGTATCGATTGCATTCAGTGAACTCTTATTCTGGTCGGGAGACTCAGAGCTTAACTCCCGTAGCCTAGAGATCATAAGACAGGCTAGGGATCAATCCCTAGATCAAAAGTTACTACTTTTCGATATGAATCTACTTGCCTCGGGCTTAATAAAGATCTGCCCAAATAGAGACTTTATATATTTGAATAAGAAAAATTTTGCCTAGAGTATAACCTCTTCCTGAATGCCCGAGTCTATAATGCATATATGTGTTTATACTGTGAATGTTACTAACTCGCCGTTTGTTATTTTGCAGAAACCACTATGTCTTCTGGAAAGCCCTCTGCTTTGTTTTCACTGAGTAAGATGATCAAGAAGAAACCAGCCGAGGCCTCCACCGATACTGCCTTGAAGCAAACTCCCCCTTCTGGAAAGCAGCAGGGTCAGGGGGAGATGATTGTAAGAAGGAGGAGCCAGGGGCCCTCGGACTCCGACTCTGAGTCCGTGTCTGTCGTCGTCTTGGATAAGGGTAAGAGCATTATGATGGAGAAGCTACTATTGGGTAAGGGACAGAAGAGGCCCCAAGACGACCCCCCGGTTGCCCCAGCAATCAAACAAATAAGAATCGGGGGGTCAGGACTCCCAAAAATTGACACAAACAGCTTCTTCGGGGTGAGCAAGATAACTGAGTTAATGGTGAGAGGCATCCCTGAGCGAAAGCACAAACTCTTCGTCCATCTGCTTAACTTGATCAATGACATCGTGCGGAACGTTTCCCCGTTCATTGTTGATAAGCTAGACAAGACAGGGGATGTTGAGGCCATGGACTTTATATACAAGTGGGGTTTAAAGGTGAGTGCAACACTTAGATTTCTTATTGCATGCTTGTGAGTTTTGGGTCATTAATATTCTTCCTGATTGCAGGCGTGCTATCAGATGAAACAACATATCGAGGCTCGAAAGGACGAGACGAGCAAGATCAAAAAGCTTGAGAAGGAGAACGCCTTCGCCCTCAAGCAGCAGGAGAAAGAGGAGGCTCAGCTGGCCACTGAGAAGACTCAGTGGGAGACCAAGGAGGCTGCTAGGCAAAAAGAGAAGGAGGAGCTCGAGCTTTGGATAACCTTGGCTGAATCTTCGCACTTGGGGATCAACCTCAAGAATGCTAACCTGAAGTCTCGGATTGAGCTGTAGCAATCTGAGGTAGAAATATTGAAGAAGCAACTGGCCGGGGAACCCAAGAGACTCCGGGTCACAGTGAAAGCCCCCCAGGCGAAAGGGGAAGCCTCGCTGAATTAGACGATCGATCTGACCTGCCAAACCTTCTACGAGAAATACCCCGATCTCGATCTCAGATGGCTATACGAGGTGCTAGGGAGAGAAGTACCCGATTTTGGGGCTTGGGGTACTGAAGCAAAAAAAGAAACCCCCGCCTCGGGCGTTGTACCCCAAGAAGCCCATGTAGACCCTCCTGCTACATCTAGTCAGCCTCTGTCAGATCCCATCTCAGACCCGACTCCTCAAGACTCCACTATTATAAATAAAACCTAGTAGGGTCAGACATTCTGTAATAACTTAGTACTTCAATAAAATTTTAGTTTCTGTATATTCTGCTCTGGTCAGTTTTGAATATCTATGATATTTCTCCGAGCATATAACTTAGAAAAATTTCTGTTGACATGTAAAGCATTTCGATGATAACAAAAAGATTGCCTAACGTCAAGTGAAAGATCAAGATGGATGACCAAATAATAATTTCTCAAGCATTTGTGAAAAATTGTGTAATTAATATGAATTTTGGTTAAGGTTAAGCTCAAAACATGCTCATTAAATTGGTTTTCAAAAAGGGACTACTTTATTTCAAAACAACTTTAAAATGACTTTGAAAACTATCTCAAAAATCCCATGTGTTAAAACCAAAAAGGTCTTGAAACAAAATCTTTTATTTTTTAAGATTCCAAGGATTCGGTCGAACGAATAGGACCATTCAATCGATCGAACTTGCCTGGTTTCGAAGTCAGAGAGCTTTATTTTTACCGGTCAAATGAATATGATTATTCGGTCGATCGAAATAGTAATTCAATCGATCGAACCTTGGGTTCGATCGAATGAAGTCTGCGCCTTTTCAGAAATAGAGAGCCTCATTTTTGCCGATCGAACGAACAAGCGATTCGGTCGACCGAATATCAGTCGAAGCCTATTCGATTGAATGAACTTATACCTTCGATCGATCGAACTTGCACAGATTTGAAAATAACGGCTAGTTTTTAATGTGTAACGGCTATTTTTTTAGAAAACCTATAAATACTTCACTGTTTACACGTTTTCTAGAAGAGAACACTCATATTTTCACTGTTACATTGTTTTTCTTTGAGAAAAGTCATTTGAGCTTAACATTTGCTTATTCATTATTCTTGAGAGAGAAAGTGCTTCATTGTGTATTATTCTAGTGAGATTCAAGGAAGATTATCCTTCCATCTTCTCTCTTGTAATTTCTTTTTTTGGTTTCCTTTGAGAATTGTAGATCACTTGTGATAGTGATTGGTTTGTAAGGTTGGGAGGTGAATCCGAAAAATCTCCATTGTGTAAAAGTGAGCCTTGTTTGAAAAGGTTTGAGATAGTGAAAACTTCAAGAGGTTCTTGAAGGAAGTGGACGTAGGCTTGGATTTAGCCGACCCACTATAAATCGCATTGCAAAGTCTCTCTTTACTCTTATCCTCTATTTGTGTTTGCAATTTGGGGGTGTGAAAAATTAAAAGTATAAGAAGTTAAGTATAAAATTTTTGAAACCTAATTCAACCCTCCTCTTGAATTGTCTTAGTGGGATTTCACTTTAAAAATAATTAGAATATCTTTTTATACTTTTTGACTTATTTTTTTAAGTTCAGATTATTTTCATATAAGTTATTGAGTTGATTAGTCAAAGAATGATTTGACTATTTTTTTTATATATAAGAAAAACCCACACTCAGTCATCACTGTAGCATCCAGTCGAGTACAGGACTAAATATCTACCCCTGAGAGGTACGTGTCCGTGAATCATACGGCACCCGTTTTTAATAGTTAACATGTGTACAAGGACTATCTTGCAGCAGTATTAAGCACGGAAAAAAATCTCTGACCTCTATCTCGACACATTAATCGAAATAAATTCATGACAACTCGAATCTAAGACTGCAATAAAAAAACACCGATCATCATCTAAACCCAAATCACTAAATCATCACTTATCAAAAGTTTTCATGCAAGTTTTCCTTTGAGCTGGCTACACTATCATCATTAATCATTAGGAGAACAAGTATCAGGGCGGAGCCATATTGATGGCAAGGGGGGCCATACCTACGCGCGCGCGCACACACACACACACAAAATTAAAAAAAAATAATAATAAATTAATAAATAAAAATATTCTTTTTAAACCTCCAAATAAATAAAGTATTATTTTTTTGTCAAAATTAATATTGTAATTTTATTAGATTTATAAATAGGGTAAAATAATAAAAAGAGTCTACTTTGTTATTTTTTTCTCTTTCAGT
>JAVXUL010107990.1:0-18680 GCA_035590515.1 Trichilia minutiflora
CAATGAATGAAGAATGTATGTAAATTATTCGGATAATTTTATTTAATTGTTAAATAAATTATCAAATCATTCCCTACGTACGTGGTGTTGATGGGGCAACTATATTACATAGTAGGCACACTAGATACCGTATAATGATATTATATGATAATATATGTAGGCTGACAATATGAGTATTGTTATAAGGGTATTAGTATAGATTTATAGTTAGAGAACTATTTATCAAACAAGAATGAATATCGATGAATCATATGATATGCATGTAGTTAATAATTTATCGATTGATTGTAATAGTGTGCGACGTAATCCTTTGACTTGAGACGTCTAGAATCGAACTTTGTATAGATGGATATATTTCATATGGTGTATACATGCAGGGTTAATCACGCCTTGTACAAAAAGTCGATTTGGGTATGCTTTGTTCATATAGGTGTTCGCTTGACAGTCAAGATAGGATCCGTTGGCTTGATATATTGGGCTGAGAATTCTCGTTGCCTCAGCCCGAGTCAAGTTCCTAATCGAATGTCAATATGATATCGTGATTACAAGACAATGGCCATCGCATAATATTGACCATCGTATAATGTTGATATATGATCGACGATTCGAAGTAGTATTGAGATTAGGGTTTTGACAATCTATGTACCCCTATCTCGATCAGGATACGATGATGAAAAGATATTACTCACACATTACGTGCAATCAATGAAAGGTTTGATGAAGATCCTTCTTCATCGTGACTTAGGGACTATAGTGCATTACTAGATACTAACTATAGTCGATGAGCAATTGAAAGGTTTGGAGCTGAAACGTTCAGCATTAGTTTACGGTTGAGTCACGGTGAACCTTCATGGTCCACTAAGATCCTCTAAAGCTTTTTCACATAAGAGAGAGAGAATAAAATATTATTGGAAGAGGACTAACACGCTCATGATAATATAGAAAAGGCCGAAACCAATACGTATAATGGTTATACGTATTGTATATTCTTTAAAGTGTTAAAGAAATGATATAGTGATATCCTAAGGTTATTTAATGTAAATAACTTGCCAAATTTGATAATAATGATTATCAAATATGTTAAAATGTGATTTCTAGGAAAAATGATGAAAATTAAATGAAATAGTTTCATTTAGTGTAAAATAACTATTTTGCCCCTAATATGATACATGTGTATAATTTATTATAAATTACATATTTAAATTTGATAATTTTGATTATCAAACATATTGAAATATAATTTTAATATAAAATGATAAAATCTAAATTGAAGTGTTTAATTTATATAGAAATAACCATTTTACCCTTATGTGTAAATATGACCAAGGGCATTAGGATAATTGTACCATAATAATAATCATTAGTATCATGTTGGGTCATGTAATATCATAGTCCAAAATCTCTGGACTATAACCAGTAGGAGATAAGGATGGCCTTATCTCCTAAGCCTCTTACTGAAGTGAATGACTTTCACTATCTATTTTATATGGATTATATAAACATATATCAATATATTTATATAGCTACTGAGCCGATGAAATTCAAAACTAGCTACATTGCCTATTTACAGACTGACCATGTATGACTTGACCCAACCCTAGTGACTGCACTCCAAGATCCTGCTCCATTTGTCAGTCTTCCATACAATAGTTAAGGTACCTGCAAAACTAAGGTATGGTAGGTGGGTAAGTCTTTGAAAAGACTTAGTGAGTAGATCAAAAAATACATAAGGTTATCATATAAAAGAATTAATATAATTTAAATAATTAGCAAGTAAAACATATATATCATCATATATGTGTGTATATATATCCATATCTATATATATTTATCGTAAACATAAAGAGCATGTACATTACCATAATTGATTATGTGAAACACTGCATATTCATTCATTGTAAACATCTCTTCATAAAAATCTGTATATAATGCACATATCATATCTGTGTTTGAATGTCATGCATATATACATGTGTGTGTCATGTACATATCATCTCTGGTCTATGTACAGGGCTAGACACTTAATCGGGCAGAGGGATAGTCTATACCCAAGCCTATGCATTTGACTGGGCAGAGGGACAAATCTACAAGTATGCACATATCATGTATGGTCTATGTCCAAGGCTACACACTTGATCGGACAGAGAAACAATCTATACCCAGGGCTACACACTTGATCGGGCAGAGCGACAATCGTGTCTGGATCCATGGATCAATATTGTGGAACATGCACACACATGTGATCATAATCATTAAAAAGAAATAATGAAACATAAAAAAATTCCACTAACATAAAATTCTGTATACATATAATCTTATTGCATATACATAACACTTGTCTCATAGAACATTTTCACATCATCCATAACAATATACCTATTAAACTGTCTTTTAATCCCGTGTTCGATATACTGTATTCTAGAACTAACTTTTAATGTTTTCGTATTCATTTCATGCTAACATATATCCTCAACTAATACATAAAGCTTTGTTAATCATATCATGCTAAGAGATCACATATCTAAACAACCATATTAGGCCTTTTCTAGGCCTTAATCCCATATATCGCATCAACACATCCAAAGTGTCTCAATAACACAACACATCATTTTCATACACATACTTCTAATCATGAATATAATCATAAACATCACATTTAAAAGAATAAAGAGAATGTAATTATTCCACTCTCAATATATGAAATACACAATCAATGTTACTTTCTTAAAACCTTTTAAATATTGCGATTTCCTAAGCATTTAAGAAATAATGAAAATATAAGGAGTTCCACTCATTTGTTTATCTATATCTCTCTAGATTCTATGCTATAAAACAAGATAACAAAATATCACATAAATCGCTACTGACAATACACACGTATGGGACATTCCCCTTCCCTTAAGAACAAATACAAGTATTTTAGAATACTTTATTTATTATTCTTTACTAGGAAAAGAAGTTGTCACTCTAATTAAGCAAAGACAATGCTAATATAATGTATCATGAAGCCAAATCTAACATTATTAAGATCAACATACAAGATCTAAAGCTACTATAATGGCTCACCAAGTTAAAATCATAAACATTACCTATGTCTACCACAAACAAGGGACCATCCTGATCACCACACAATAATTCTAACCATCGTCTTCTCATTATGATCATATTCTATTTTATAATGCCCTAATGCAATAAAATGTAAGTTTTTCAATAATAGCCATAGAGTCAATAAAATAAAAAAGAAAAAAAAAGATAAAGGCATATCCATTTGATATTAAGCATTCTAGAAATGTTCGAGATGAAACTTATAGGTCCCAAAATTAGCCCTAGAAATGCTGTCATCCCTGCACTCATTTTCCACATATACTTGTGTCATTCATGCTTAATATAAATCCAATTTCATCAGGTAAATCCATCGACACACAAAACTAAATCAAGGCCATCAGTACACAATGCTGAAATCACATGTATTGGCTCACAAGGCCATCAAGTTCAGATATATATCAAATATCATATCAACACACAAGCCAAAAATTGATATCGATAACTAAAATATTAGCTTTTCAGCTATACTCAGAAAAGTCGTCATCATTATAGTCAAATCGACATCACCATTGCATTTTATAATAGTATAAATCCAACTCTACATGTCAAATATTATAGTGGTCTTACTGGCTTTGATCATTGATACTACATCCATAACAGTGGTCTATGGATCTCACAATTCATATTATAAAACATCTCCAGCCATCTTTTACTATTATAATAATCAATACATCATTTAGTTATTTTATCAAACACTTGGTATGTAATTGTCATGTCTTCTTATATTTTACATAATTGTGTACAACTCACTATAAAATTTTATAATTCATTCATCTCATCATACATTGCACTTTTCTTGATAATATTCGTAATCATCACATTCATAATAAATTAACACTTATAGTCACTTAAACATTTCATCCAACACTTGGTGTCCTAAGTGCACATAATCAAATTTTTTTTTCTAAAATTTAAGCCTAATACACCCAATATTTCAAACAACTTTAGGAAAAATGCGATGTTACCAATCACAATAGTCATTTCAAGATGAACAATCAAAATTAATCAACTCATAACCCAATCTATATTTTTTCTTAAACTCATCAAAAAAACACAGATTTTATAGTACGATCTACTCACCAGGAGTTTATCTGGCCTTTACAAGGTAAAATTCTAGATTTTTGATGTCGAATCATGAAGAAAATTAAAATTTTATCTAAGCTACAGTGGAGCTTTTGGCATTACTCTGGCTACTTTTCTGGTATTATGTGACCAACAATTAATTCCTCTCGATGACACAAGTCTAATAGTGCAAACGTTGCATTAATCCAATATGTGTACGCAAAGTTATGATCAAAATATG
Source organism: Trichilia minutiflora (assembly GCA_035590515.1). Classification (NCBI taxonomy): domain Eukaryota; kingdom Viridiplantae; phylum Streptophyta; class Magnoliopsida; order Sapindales; family Meliaceae; genus Trichilia; species Trichilia minutiflora. The sequence goes on from JAVXUL010107990.1 coordinate 4,409, forward strand.
CTTTCTCTCTCTTTTCCTCTTTCTATTTCTCCCCCTCCTCTCCCTATAAAAATGATTTCAAAGTATATTTATAGATCTCAAGGGCAAAATTATCATTTCAAGATAAAATTGTTATTCGGGGCAAACTTGTCATTTCTCATCCTATTTTACATTCTGACCTCTCTTTTGCTATCTGTCTCTATAGTGGGCTTTGTTTCCCACTCTAAATTCATTGCCAAAATAATTATTCCCTTCTTTGAAAGTCTTCTACATCATCAATTTCTGTTTCCATTAATTTTCGATAATTTTTCATCGGATTTTTCACAAAAAATGTTATAACTCTGTCATTCTTTATCCAAATTAAGAGCCGTTTGCGACGTTGGACTTTACACATCATAACCATCCTACTGATCTTAAAACATCTAGAAAATAAATCGGTCATAGGGGTACTGATTTGGAAATCAGGCCATGATTTGTAATTTCAACGTCGTTTATGACATGCTAGATGTTATAAGCTTTTATATGGTACAAATAGATGCAAACTTTGATATTGCTACAGTAATTGACTAAATTATCTAAATATCCCTAACCTATTTTTATTCACTTTATATCTTAATTAACACCCCAATCATACATTTATACTTGTACATTATAAATCAGTTAATACATATTCATATAAGATGAATAACACGACAATTAATACCTAGTCACATATTTTTAAAATAAACAAAAATACCTCTCATAGATAAAATGACAAAATATCCTTAAGTTAACATACGAGGTATTACATATAATTTATATTAAATTACTATATGATATCAATATATCAATTCTTTAACACTTTAAAGAATAATAAATACATATAACGATTACATATATTTATTTCGACATTTCAAGTTATCATGAGGTTGCTAGCCCTCTCTTGATAACATTTTATCTTCTCCTCCTTTATGAGAACGCTCAGGAAATTAGGTAAACTGTGAATGTTTACTATGACTCAATCGTGAGTTAATATTGAACAGTTTAACTTTGAATAATTCAGTCTCGAATATTTTGATATCCAACGACTATGATTAGTGTCTAGCTACGGGTTATAGTCCTTACTCCAAGGATTGCATATAACATATGGGTAATATCCCTCCGTTGTCATATCCTAATCAAGTAAGGCATGGTTCATGTAATGTCAAAATCATAATCTCGATGACTATACGAATCGTCGATCATATGTTATGATTGTTATGGCCATAGACTTAAAATATGGAAATCATATTGATATTCGTTTAGGAATTCAACTCGGACAGAGTCAATAAAAATTCTTAGTCTATAGTATTGAGTCAACAGATCCCATCTTGACTGCTAACTAAACATCAATATGAATAAAGCATACCTAAACCGACTTCTTGTATAAGGTATGATTAGCCCTACACGTATACACCACATAAAATATACCCATCCATACAGAGTTCGATTCTAAATATCTCAGATCAAAGAATTATATCACACACTATTGCAATCTATTGATAAATCATTGACTACATACATACCATATAATTTGTCAATTTATAACCATATTCGATAAATAGTTCACAAACTATAAATCTATACTAATGCGTTTATGATAATACCCATATTGTCAACCTACATATATCATCATATGATATTATTAGGTGGTAACTCATATGAATACTATATGATATATTTGTCTAATCTATATGACATACGTAAGGAATCATTTGATAATTTCATTTAACAAATAAATAAAATATCTAGACAATTCACATACATTCTTTATATATAAGTATAACAATATAAAAGAAATAGCTAATGTATTAGAATAAAAAACAATTCTTTTATTAATAATCAAAAGTTTATACAAGATCATTAGCCCTGAAACCGATAACACAAATGGTTTTGAAGGTATATACTAATATGACCTGGGTTTTCCATTCAAATTCAAAAGAGAAAAGTCTCTCATTTAATGAAATAAATGGTATGGTAATGGCACTGTCTTGTCATTGATAATTCTTAATGATTTTGACTTTGACACTGGGGCTGACATGTTGTGATTTGGTCACTTCATCCTTTTGTCATTAACTACTCACCTCTTATCTATCATCTTCACATGGCTTTATGCTTTCCCATACCCCATCGATTCACTTCATAATTAAATGTCTTGATTTAGGGAAAAGAACGTGGCGTCATATGTCTAGTCTATTACACAACGTACCCTGTAATTAATTTTCCTAATGATGGGGTGTACCCACGTGACCTCATGTGGGTCATCCATAAATCAACGATTGGGATAAAAACTTCTCTTTTATAAATAGAACCCCTTTTCCTCTTTTCTCATTTCTTGTATTTCAATACAGTTTCATTACATCTAATTGCTCACTTCCTTTATTAGTTGCATCTTCATTTGATTCTCTTTAAAAACTTCGACTTTAACATAAAGCGATAACCTTTCATAGTTAATCAACTTTTCATGTTAGCTTGCTTCCCTTTCTTCTTTCTTTATGATGGCATAAGTCATCTTTTTTATAGTATTCCATTAGGGACTTCTATCTCAATTTTTGTAAGAAGAAATTTTGTAAATAGTGGTAATAGGGATGATATTTTTTGGGGACAAGAGGAAAAATCATTTTTTGGTTTCTTTAGGGGAATATTTTGATGCTTTAAATTTCTGAGTTCTTGAGGTTATTTGGTTTTAGGTTTTAAGGATATTGAGATTCAAGGTGAAATAAGAGCACTTTGGGGTGGTGTTTAACTTTTGTAATTTTTCAGTATTCTTTGATTTTCATAGCATGAATGGCATTTTTGGCTTATTTGCAAAAAAATAGCTAGCTCAAACACCTATAGTGATACAGCTTAAAGTGGTATGGCGATTGCTAGTGTTCCCATTAAGGCTCAAGACAATGGGTACGATAAATGGAACATCTCTAAATAAGCCCGACTTAACAGGCCTAATGAGGTAAACTGGTGCCTCTCAATCGTAACTAAGGCTGACCTTTTCACCTATAGATAAGTGCTAAGGATCTTTGATAGCGTTCACCTGTATATGCCCATAGCAATGAAGACCCTCAGCTAACTCGTGTCGAGGGAAATTACTGTAAAAGCATCTCCTGATCGGGGCTCTCCTACCACTGTAAAGGTACTTTGTGGTGGTTTATCATTGGCAGGGACTAGGCCAAATCCTCCCAGGGCTTCATTCTTTCTTCTTTTCAAGAAATAGGTGCATCGTATTCTTCGAAAGCCACTATACTTCTCCACCATTTTACATCTTTAACAAATAAATTCCTTTTGTGTAGACGTAGGGAATGAGCAAATTGACCTCCTAGTAAGCATTGCTAAGAAGCTATTGTCCCTTTAGAAGATAAACGTAAGGGTCCTTAGCATCGAGAGTTTGATGAGGTCAGGCCTGATATCTAGTATGGTGACTCAGAGAGAATCAACAAAACCAAAGCCCACATAAATAAAGGTGAGTTAACTCCTAATATCATTTCTTGTTTATGCAATCGCTTGGACCGCTGGATCTATTGTAAAAAACAGATAAAAGGTAGTCGATATTTTAAAATGGTTGCTTTCGGAGTGGGCAGCTAAGGTGGTCACTAAGGGCTTAACAACCTTAATAAAAATGAAGGGCCCAATAGGAGCGGCCTAGTTAAGACTCCCACCAAGAGAGGAAAGGAGGTCGAACCCTCAAAGGAGAAGAACATTTCCTTTAAGAAGCCTATAAAAGCTCAAGAGAGATTTCCCTAGAGCCAACTAATGGATCTAACTCAAGCTCGAGAGATGCCTATTACCACCTTTTATTCAATGAAAATCAGGGGCAGTCGATGAGGGGGGCAGCAATCAGGCCCCTTTACTACAATATGAAGGGACTATAGGGATTTCAAAGAGATTCATCCGTCAGTTCTCTAATGATAAGAGGGTATAACCAATCAAGTCGAGTCGGAGAAAAGGAAAGATAGAGTCATTGATAATGACTAGTCAGCCTCAAGGGCAAGTCAAGAAGGGATCGAAGAGAGGACTGACACTATTCCTAGAGTTTTTTTTGGAGAACCTACTCGAGTAAAAGAGACAATTTTGCTTGTCTCCTCCTCTACATCATGTAGCCCAGATGAAAGAATTCAAGAGGGGGGTGAATTAGATTTTTAAACTTTTATGAAACAAAAATTTTTCTTGTGAGAATGAAAGTAATAATCACAGTAAGCTAAGTAAATTAAATACAGAATGAAACTGAAGAGAGAGAAAAGAAACTTTGTACAGACAATGTTTATAGTGGTTCGACTATAAGTCTACATCCATTCTTCTCCGTTGACTCAACTCACACCGAGTATTACTAAGTCTTTATTTTCATGGATCAAGAGAAACCCAGATACACCTCCTTCTTAAACGGTGAAGGGCAGCCAAAAATTACAACTTCTTTGATTCGGTTAAAGTGCTCCAGTAAAAGTCTTTCTTATAATAGGTAAAGAGTATTAGTTTCTAATGACCTAAAACATGCATAACAAAAGTTTTTCTCCCTAGGAACTAAGCCCTAAAACTATACTTTCAAAAGAAAAAAAAAGGGTGCACAAATGAAGCTTTATACCTTGCCTAGCTTGTGCTTTGATTTATGACGAAGATTAAGCTCACAAGTGTGAGCTCTCTACACTTTACACCGTCTCCAAAGGTCCTCCTATGGCTGCCAATGTGAGTGGAGAAGAAGAAGACCCAAAATTGTCATATTTTTCATTCTTTTTCATTTTAAATAAATCAATATTTATCCAAATTAAATAATAAAATAATGGCCAAGTTATGTGATACAAACATGATCATTTTATATGGATGAGCTCAAGTTAAACTTGTATAAATCTTTGACCAAGAAAAAATAATTAAAATATTAAAAATATATATTAAATGCCAAGTGTCAAAATATTATCCATATAAATTCCAACACCACCAAATTCTCTAACCATTAAAGAATTTAATAATTGACATATTAATATTGAATTTTCATAAATCCAAAATTATGGTACATTTATCATAATGCCCTTGGTTAACATTTATGCTTAAGGATAAAATCTTAATTTTCTTTTAAATTAAACATTTTAATTTATAATTTATCATTTTCTATTAAAATCATATTTTAATATATTTGATAATCACAATTATCAAATTTGAATATATAATTTACAATAAATTACACATTTATATCACATAGGGACAAAATGGTTATTTTGCACTAAATTAACAATTTAATCTAGTTTTTATATTTTCACCTTAGAATCACATTCTAATATGTTTGATAATCATTATTATCATTTTTGGTCATGTAATTTACATTAAATTATTACATGATATCAAAATATCACTTCTTTAACACTTTAAAGAATAATAAATACATATAATGATTATACGTATTTATTTCATTATTTCAAGTTATCATGAGGTCGCTAGCCCTCTCTCGATAACATTTAATCTTCTCCTCATTTATGGGAACTCTTAGAAAATTGGGTAGAACGTGAAGATTCACTGTGACTCAGCCGTGAGTTAATGTCAAACACTTTGACTTTGAGCAGTTCGGTGACTATGATTAGTGTCTAGCTATATGCCATACTCTTTAAGTCACGATGAAGAAATATTTTCATCAAACTTTCAATGATTGCACGTAACATGTAGGTAATATCATGATCTAGTCAGGGTTCATGGAATGTCAAACCCCTAATCCCGACATCTATACTAATCGTCTATCATATATCATGATGTTGTGGCCATAGACTTAAAATTTGGACATCATATCGACATTCATTTAGGAACTCAACTTGAATAGAGTCAAGAAAAACTCTTAGTCTATAGTGTTGAGTCAACGGATCTCATCTTGACTATCAACCGAACACCTATATGAATAAAGCATACCCTAATCGATTTCTTCTATAAGCCATAATTAGTCCTGCATGTATACGTCATATGTAATATACCCATCCATAAAGAGTCCAATTCTAAATGTCTCAGGTCAAAGGATTACATCACACACTATTGTAATTTATTGATAAATCATTGACTACATTCATACTATGTGATTTATCAATATATAACCCTGTTCGATAAATAGTTCACAAACTATAAATTCATACTAATGTGCTTATGATAATACCCATTTTGTTAACCTACATATATCATCATATGATATCGTTAGATGGCAACTAGTATGCTTACTATGTAATATAATTGCCCAATCTATATCACGTACGTAAGGAACACTTTGAGAAATTCATTTAACAATTAAATAAAAATATCTAGACTATTCACATAGATTCTTTACATATGAGCATGTCAATATAAAGAAAACAGCTAATGTATGTGAGTAAAGAAAAATTCTTTTATTGATAACCAAAAGTTAATTCAAGATCACTCTAACAATATGAACGATTTCTAGGGCATACATTAACAATCTTCCACTTGTACTAGAGCCAGTTGCTGTGGTATCATATACTATCTTCATAAGATAATGGTTCAACTGTTTCAGTGTTATCACTCTAGTCAGTAGGTCAGTAAAAAATTACTGATCATATTTTCTATATTAATATCTTTCCAACTCCAATGTGTTTTCTCAAAATGTGATACTTGCATTAAATATGCTTAGACTTTTGGTATGCTTTGGTTTCCTTAGCCTATACAATAGCTTTAGTATTGTCATAGAATATGGTTATCGGATAACTCATTTAAGGAATAACACCAAGTTCAGACATGAACTTTCACATCAAACAGCTTCTTTTGCTGCTTTAGAAGTAGTAATATATTTAGCTTTTGTAGTGGAGTTTGTTGTGATAGTTTGCTTAGAACTTTTCCATCTCATAGCCCCTCCATTATATACAAAAACAAAACCCGATGTAGACTTTGTATCATTCATGTCATATTAAAAATCAAAGTCTGAGTATCCCTGTATATTAATTCTTAATATCCATAAGACAAGATCAGATCCTTAGTCCTTCGTAAGTATTTGATGATCATTTTAACGATCGACCAATATGTTTCACCAGGATTAGACTGATATTTGCTTGTAACATTTATAACATATGCAATATCAGGTCGTATATATAACATGACCTATATCAAGCTACCAATAGCTGATGTATAAGGCACACCACGCATTTATTGTACCTTTTTATCAGTTTTTTGACCCATATCTTTAGAAAGATTAAGACCATGATGAAAAAACAAGAAATCTCTCTCAGAGTTCTTCATACTGAACTTCTTCAATATTTTTTTCTATGTACATCTTTTGGGATAATCTTATTACCCTTTTCGCTCTATCTCTATAGATACGAATCCTTAAAACATAGGTCACTTTTCTAAAGTCTTTCATTTCAAAGGTTTTAGATAACCATATCTTTACTTCATTCATTATTCTAATATCATTATCTATGAGCAATATATCATTCACATACAATATGAGAAATATGATGGCATGATCTTTAACCCATTTATAAATGTAAGGTTCATCTGAGTTTTGGTCAAATCCATACGATTTGATTACATTATTAAATCATTTATTCTAATTACAGAAAGCTTACTTCAATCCATAAATGGATTGATGTAACTTGCATACCATATTTGTATCTCTAATGGATATAAAACCAACAGGTTGCTGTATATAAATATTTTTCTCAAGATACTCGTTGAGAAATGGAGTTTTCATATCCATTTGTTAGATTTTGAAATTATGGTACACTACTATGGCTAGCATGATACAAATGAATTTAATCATAGCCATAGACGAGAAGGTATCCTCATAATCTAACCCTTGTTTTTGAGTATACCCCTTCGTAATAAGCCATGGTTTATAGTTCTCAACCTAACCATCCTTACCAATCTTTCTCTTGTAGATCTACTTATAGCTAATAGGAACAATTTCTTCTATTGGATTAATAAGTGTCCAGACTTTATTGGTATACGTGGATTAAATCTCATAATTTATAGTCCTTAGTCATCTACTTGAATCTCTATCTAGGATAGCTTTTTTATAGCTTCTAGGATCATTGGGATGGTCAACCTCTCCTACTAAATAAGAGTCAAACTCTTGCTCATGAAGGAGACCATATCGCTCCGGAGGATGTGATATTCTAGAAGATCGACGTATTAGAATTTATATCAAAATTGAGGTCTGCTAACTTGACGGCTCAGCTATAATATCATTGGATTGAGTTTATATAGACCCTTCCTTAAGCTCAATAATTTTAAGTACACCACCTTCTTGTAAGAACTCTTCTTTTAAGAAGTGTGCATTTTTACTGACCATAATATACTGATTAGTATGAAAGTAAAAATAAATCCTAAACTATATTTAGCATATTTGATGAACCTTCCCTTCTTTGATTTTACATCCAGCTTATCAGGGTTAACTAGCTTAACATAAGCTAGACATCCCCATATTCTCATATAATTAAGACTGGTTTTTTTACCACTTCATATCTCATATGAGTTTTCTAGACTAACTTTCATGGGACTTTATTTAGGATATACGAAATAATAAGCAAAGCATACCCCCACAAATAAATTAGTAATTCTGTAAAACTCATCATAAATCATACCATATCTAATAAGGTATAATTCCTCCTTTTTGTCACACCATTCAACTATAGTGTGTAAGGACGGGTAAGTTGGGAAACTATTCTATTATCTTTCAAGAATTCTTGAAACTTTGTACTCAAGTATTCACCCCCACGATCCGTTCGTAGAACTTTAATACTCTTTTCAGTCTGTTTCTCTACTTCATTTTTAAATTCCCTGAATATTTCAAAGGATTTAGATTTGTGTTTCATTAAATACATATACCTATATCGTGACATATCATCAATAAAGGTACTGAAGTAGTCAAATCTACCTATGGTTTTGGAACTAAACGGACCACATACATCTATATGTATGAATTCTAATAGTTTCCTAGATCTCTCTCCTTTACCTTTAAAGGAAGATTTAGTCATCTTACCTTAGAGGCTTGATCCACAAGTTGGTAAGGGTTCCGAACCCAGTGGACTTAAAAGTCCACTTGTACCAAGTTGAATCAATCTTTTATCTCTTATATGACCTAATCTATGGTGCCATAGGATTTTAGGATTTAATTTATCCCAAATTCTTTTACTCGCAATGGATTTGATTGAATAATTTTTATTCAATTCTAAAGCATATAATCCATTTGTATTTATTGCTTTTTCCACTAATAAATTTCAAAAATATATTAAACACTCATTTTCTTTGAATTGTACACTATAACCGTCCTTACATAGTACAAAAATAAAAACAATATTTTTAGTGGTATTAATAAAATACAATACAGAGGGTAATCTCATAATGTGTCCAGTAGACAATCTAAGTTCATATCTTTTAGATTCAGCAGCAACAGTTGTCTCATTAGCCATTCTTAAGGTGATCTCGCATCTTGACAATACTAAACAATTCTGTAATGTCTGTAAAGAAACACAAACATGAGAAGTTTTATATGTTTACTTGCATTTAAACTCTTGTCATACAAGTTTTGTGTCATTTGTGTATTGAGGTTATAATATTAGGAATGTCGATTCTTATCATACAAAATTTGTACTTTGTGTTTTTTTTTCAAGGTTACTATTCAAACTAGATACCTTATTTGGCTTGATCGAAAATTTGATTGGATAAATTATATCAACTGGTCAAACCAAGCTAATGGGTCACTGACTTGATTAACTCGTTGATATGATTAACGAGCCACACCAATATAATTAGCAACTTGTTACTAATTATTTTTAACCAAACAAATTTGATTTATCTAGTTAGGCTATCATAATATTTTATTATTTTCTCTAATTATATTTTCACACATTCTAATATGCATTAATAGATATTAATATGTATACAATACATATATCAAAAATGTATATTTAGTGTACATACATACAACTTGTATATATGCACAAATATTGAAATATAAAAAGATTAACATATATATACCCTATATATACATGTTGATGCATTTAATCATCATTAAACACTTAATAAAACATTATAATCTATTCATATATGTATTTACACCATTTAAACACATATTTCATTTTCATACAATTATCATTGTATAATCAAGCCAACATTTAGAGGTTTATCATATAAACCAATTTAATGTTTATTTATATTAATATCATTATTTGTTTATCAAATAAATAATTTGACATTTATTTAATTTATTCAATAATTGAACAACTAAATAAATATTTCATAATCAAGATTTGGTTATATTATTCTAAATCAATATGTAAAACTACACAAAATTCATATAATTAATTATCCATTAATTAATAATTATTTAATTCCAAATTTATCCCTAGAAAAGGTCGATGTGTCGTTTTACTTAAAACACGATAATAAATTATCAAAATCATTGAAACATGAATCGGAATGTGTCCAAAGTTCGAAAACACAACATTTGTGAAAAAAAAATTTATGACAGAAAATAGGTATGGGCTCGTACGGTCGGCAACAGCTGGGGTGGGCATGTGTAGCGTACAGTGCACGTGACTACACAAAATGGTGTAACATGCCCGTTCGCTAGCAAGGGGACGGGCGCATGGGTTACACGACCCTGGTTAAAAAAAAATCAGAGGCCTTGCCCCCTTGCACCCGAAACTTTACTAATTTTTTTCTTTAAATCCAAATGCTTTCCAACCAAAACCAATATTCAAATCACTTCATAACACATCCATATACTTGTGAAAAATGCCCAAACACATCACCAAGTCCATTTGATACACAAAAAACTTAAAATACACAATGGTGCAAAAATGTGCCAAAATGGTACCTAGTTGAGTTTCAAACTCAACTTTCTCACTTTACCAACTCCCACCATCATTACTAAGCATCATTTATTATATAACATATCTTATAAATATAATGAAATTGATGGAAAATAATTCCCTATCAAGGAACACAAATTGGCACCAACCTCCCCCAAATGACATCCATTTAGGGTTTCACCAAAACAATAAACAAACAATCATCCATGCCATCAACCAAACATGCTCTGATACCATTTATTGGTTTCTAATGGCATAAAATATACATAACAAAAGTTTTTCTCCCTAGGGAACAAGTCCTAAAACTACACTTTCAAAAGAGAAAAGAAGGGTGCACAAATGAAGCTTTATACCTTGCTAGCTTGTGCTTTGATTTGTGATGAAGATTAAGCTTACGGGTGTGAACTCTCTTCACTTAACACCCTCCACAAAGGTCCTCCTATGTCTATCAACATGAGTGGAGAAGAAGAAGACCCAAAATTGCCATATTTTCTATTCTTTTTCATTTTAAATAAGTCAATATTTATCCAAATTAAATAATAAAATATTGGCCAAGTTATGTGATGCAAATATGCTCATTTTATATGGATGAGCTCAAGTCAAACTTGTTTAAATTTTGATCAAGAAAAATTAATTAAAAATAATTAATTAAAATATTAAAAATATATATTAAATGCCAAATGTCAAAATATTATCCATATAAATTTTAACACTTATCGAATTCTCTAACCATTAAAGAATTTAATAATTAGATATATTAATATATATTTTGAATTTTCAGAAATCCAAAATTATGATACATTTATCATAATGTCCTTAGTCAACATTTATACTTAAGGGTAAAATGATAATTTCCTTTTAAAATAAATATTTTAGTTTAGAATTTATTATTTTCTATTAAAATCATATTTTAATATATTTGATAATCACAATTGACAAATTTAAATATATAATTTATAATAAATTAGAGCTTTGTATCACATAGGGGCAAAATGATTATTTTGTACGAAATTAATAATTTAATCTAGTTTTTACCATTGCACATTAGAATCACATTCTAACATGTTTGATAATCATTATTATCATTTTTGGTCATGTAATTTACATTAAATTACTACATGATATCAAAATATCACTTCTTTACACTTTAAAGAATAATAAATAGATATAACAATTAGACGTATTTATTTTGGCATTTCAAGTTATTATGAACTCGCTAGCCCTCTCTCGACAACATTTAATCTTCTTCTCCTTTATAAAAACTCTTAGGGAATTGGGTGGATCTTGAAGGTTTAGCGTGACTCAGCAATGAGTTAATGTCGAAGACTTTGACTTCGAACAGTTCGATGACTATGGTTAGTGTCTAGTTACGCACTATAGTCCTTAAGTCACGATGAAGAAGTATCTTTATCAAACCTCCTATGATTGTGTGTAACATGTGGGTAATATCCCTGCGTTATTATATCCTGATCAAGTCAGGGTTCATAGAATGTTAAAACCCTAATCCCAATTTTTATATGAATCGTCGATCATATGTCATGATTTTTATGGCCATAGACTTAAAATTCAGACATCATATAGATATTTGTTTAGGAACTCAACTTGGACAGAGTTAACAGAAACTCTTAGTCTATATTATTGAGTTAATGGATCCCATCTTAACTGTCAACCAAACACCTATATAAATAAAACATACCCGAATCGGCTTTCTATATAAGGCATGATTAGCCCTGCACGTATACACCATACGAAATATACCCATCTATACAGAGTCTGATTCTAAATATCTCAGGTCAAAGGATTACATTGTACACTATTATAATATATTAAAAAATTATTGACTATATGTATACCTAGTAATTTGTCAATATATAGCCTTGTTCGATAAATAGTTCATAAACTATAAATCCACACTAATGCACTTATGATAATACCCATATTGTTAACATACATATATCATCATATGATATAATTAGGTGGCAATTAGTATGCTTACTATATGATATAGTTGCCTAATCTATATCATATATGTAAGGAACACTGTGATAAATTAATTTAATAATTAAATGAAAATATTTGGACTATTCACATACATTCTTTATATACAAGCATAACAATATAAAGAAAACAGCTAATGTATGTGAGTAAAGAATAATTCTTTCATTAATACCAGAAAGTTAATACAAGATCACTAGCCCTAAACTGACAACACGAATGATTCTAGAGAGTACACTAAAAAAAAGAAACCAATGTTGTGTCTGCTAAGATTAAAAAATTATAAGTAAAATCTCTCAATAGAGTATATGTGCAATAAGCTGAAAGTATTCTCTCTCTAGAGTAATTACAGATGATGAACCGTGAAAATAATAACTGATTTTTGCAGAATAATGTTTTTCAATAATATACTTTGTGTAAAACCCGTCCTTTAGCATTTGTCCATAATTATAAATCCCTCATGAGTATATGTGCATGTCCTTGTGTTTAGATTGTGCATGAGAGGGTATGAAACTGGATGATTATATCTTGGATAAGATTATGGTGTTAGATTTGAGCTTATGGCAAAGATCTTGATTTTTGACCCCAAAATCATCTCCAATTGAGAAAAAGTATCTAATCATTTTTGTAGAGCTCGAAGAGAGCTTCGTATTGATATATTATCGGTTCTGAGCGAATATCCGAGCTAAAAATTATGGCCAATTAAAGTTATAGTCCTCAGAAGGAGGACCAAAAGCAAAGGTATTGATACGTTTGGGGAGACGTATCGATACGTTTACTATTGAGGGAAAAGGTATTGACACCTTTGAGGAAGGTATCGATACGTTTACTGTTGGGGCTAAGGTTTCGATACCTTTGTTGAAGGGTATCGATACCTTGAGAGCTTGATGAATAGTGAACAGTGCTCAACGTATCGATACATTGGCAAAGGGTATCGACATGTTGGTGACGGTGATGAAACCCATTTGCGATAAAAGGTTTCGATATGTTGAGGAAGGTATCCAAACCCTGAAGGCTTGTGAACAGTATTCTAGGCAAATGTATCGATACGTTGGGATAACGTATCAATACGTTGCAGGAGAAATTGTCGAAGGTATCGATACATTGAGAGGAAAAGGCCGAAGGTATCGATACGTTTTGAAACGTATCGACACCTTTGGGGGATTTCACAGCATATATGCTCGGGGACAAGTTGTCTTCCCCATTTGAAAATCTTTGCTTCTCTCTCTCCTAGAAACAGCAAACCATTCTCTCAACTGTCCAACAACTGATCTCCTCTATTTCTCCACGTAACTTCGCCATTCTAATTCCTATGAACTGAGAATCAACACCAAAACTCAGAAATACCCTCTGATTGGAGTTTCACGCAATGATTCGCGAGGAATCACGAAGTAAAAGTGATGGTGAATAGTAGCCGAGTAAAGGAATCGGGCAAAGAGGGACTCAGAACACTTCTACCATCTTGGGTAAGTTCATCCCTCAGCTCATTTCTC
>JAVXUL010108017.1:0-19805 GCA_035590515.1 Trichilia minutiflora
ATTTTTAAATCCGAATCCGTTTAATTATATCGAATTCGTGTCGAATAATCGTGTCGTGATCCAAATTGCCACCCCTACTACCCAATCTTACTTACTTTTACTTTTTGGAGTTAAATTTAAATTTTGTTTAAATTTTGAGTGTAATAAAAGAATTAATAAATGTGAAATGTATTTAAAGAAGAAGAAAATGGGAAACAGAGGATTGGTTTGGGGCTAGAGATATTTTATTAAAAGATTAAAAAATATTTTAGTCTTTATATGATTTATTTTATTATGTTTGTAAAAAAAAAAATTAAAAGGAAAGACCCTGTAAGAGATCTATATTAAACTGAATGATAATTAATAATATTATATTTATTTATTTAATTATTTTAATCTAAAAATATAATTTAATAAATATATATTAACTCATTTATAATTATATTTTATATTTATTTTGAGATGTAAACTTTTTGGGAGAGGTAGTATTACTTTTATTAAAATTATCAAAATTTGGCATTTCTTCTTGTTTTATTAAAACTCAGGGGCCTAGATATTATTATTTCAAAACATAAACTTAGTATATGAAACAGAAAAAAATTATGAAAATAACCATATTTTAAAACTATTTTTAAAAATAATTATATTTAAAAATTATTAATTAATTAAATTAAAAATATATTTTTAGATAATTTTATTTATTTTTAAAAGTAATTTTTTTTATTATATTCAAAAATATATTTTTAAATATAGCATATTTATATGTTTAAAAATATATTTTTTTATTGTATTCAAAAATATATTTTCAACACAAAAAATACACTTTTTGAACGAGGGGATAAAATTATTCAAAAAATAAAATTTTAATGTTTTGCATAATATTTTTTTTGATATGGTTATTTTTAAAAAAAACTTTAAAAATTTGGTCATTTTCGCATTTTTTTCAAAATTATACCTGCCCCGGTCCAAGCCGGTGTCGTTTGAGGCAATTTTCTCCCTTTGTTGTTCGTTAGCTTCCTTCTGAACTAACAAATCTAAAGGAAGAGGAGGCCAATTTGAACGTTTCTGGATGGAGGTAGTGGCGGAGGGGCTATGGGGTTTGGCAGACTACCATGAAAATATAGGAGAGATTGGAAAGGCAGTTAAGTGCCTTGAAGCCATTTGCCAGAGCAACGTTTCATTCTTACCCATCGTTGAGGTGAAGACTCGTCTTCGTATTGCAACAATTCTGCTGAAGCATACACACAACGTAAATCACGCTAAATCCCATTTGGAGCGTTCCCAGTTGCTTCTCAAGTCAATTCCATCTTGCTTTGAATTGAAGTGCAGAACTTTCAGTTTGCTTAGTCAGTGTTACCATCTTCTTGGAGCTATTCCACCTCAGAAGAACATTTTATACAAAGCCCTAGAACTCATTTCATCTTCTCCACAAGAGTATGATTGACCCATTTGCTATTATTTATTTTGTTTAAATTTTCATGGTTCGATAATAAATTCTTTTGATTTTCTTTCAAGGGTTGTAGTCAAGTTATGGTCTTGCAACTTCAATTCTCAGCTTGCCAATGCTTTGGTTCTCGAAGGCGATTATCAGAGCTCCATCTCTGCTTTGCAATCCGGATATCTTTCCGCAACGGAAATTTCTTATCCAGACTTACAGGTTCCTTTTTGCTGACTCCATAATACTATATATACCAATGAAATGTGATTATACATGCTTATAGAAATTTCTTTTGTTTGTCAGATGTTCTTTGCAACTTCTATCCTGCACGTGCAACTTATGCAATGGGATAGTGGGAATTCTGTTGAGAGAGCTATAAATAAATGTGATGAGGTCTGGCAGTCTATTGATCCAAATAGAGTATGTCAGCAGTTCTTTCTTGCTTCCCAGTTTGTTATATAAAATTTTTCATAAGGCTTTTAGTACTTGAGTGTGATTTTATTCATTGGATAGGTATTTCTTATGCTGATAAGCTTATTTCATAGATTAATTTCCTGTTTCACTTTGTACTTAACTTTGAAATCCCATTTAGAGAGGACAATGCCTTGGTTTGCTCTTTTACAATGAGCTGCTGCACATATTCTACCGTCTTCGCATCTGTGATTACAAGAGTGCTGCAAATCATGTAGACCAATTGGACGCAGCTATGAAGGCTGATATGCAGAAAATGATGGAAGTTCAGCAGTTGACAAGTGAACTTGATGCCTTGAATCAGAGTCTTTCTCGCCCTGACCTGCCCTCCAGGGAGAGGTCAGCCCTCTCTTCAAAACAATTAAAGCTGCAACAGCGTCTCAAAAACATGTCAGGTTCAGGCTTACCTGGCAAAGATTCACTAGAGCATGCATATTTTGCAAATACAGGACAAGGGTGGGGTGACAAACTTGTGCTGGCACCAGCTCCTATGGATGGGGAATGGCTGCCAAAAAGTGCTGTCTACGCACTGGTTGACCTTATGGTGGTTATACTTGGGCGTCCAAAGGGACTTTTTAAGGAATGCGTTAAGCGAATACAATCTGGAATGCAGACTATCCAAGGTTATTTAATTTTCTCTTTGGACAAAGTTCTTTTCTTTCTTCTTTCTGGTTTCCATAGGTTGATGTTGGATTATCACTTAAGATTCTTCAATTTAAAATCCTATGCAGCTCAGTTATTTAACTTATACAGATACTTGATGATTCAGTAATAATTTTGGGATATTAAACATATCAACTCTTTGCTTTGGATGTGTTTGACTATTTTTTAGCATAGCAGATTTGATATCTTTATTGTCGGTTGCATGTCCTCAAACACCTTGATGTATTAGGAGCTTACTATTCTATTAGCAATTTAACATTGGTTGCATGCACTAAGAAGGAGCCTGAGTTGTTATGCTTGTTGCAGATGCACTATTGAAGCTTGGAATTACTGATTGTACAAGAGGTATTTGACTTGTTTTCTAATTATACCTCAATAATATGGCTTCAATTTTTGTACCCTTTAAGATATTCAGTTTTCTGAAATGTCTTTTGAGCAGAAGTGGATCTACAATATTCAGCTATCTGGATGGCTGGTGTGTATTTGATGTTATTAATGCAATTCCTTGAAAACAAAGTGGCTGTGGATCTCACACGGTCTGAATTTGTTGAAGCTCAAGAGGTAGAACGTGGGCAACCACAGCCATGCTCAATCTTGTGTCTTTGTTTCTCTTTCTGTTTTGACATATATGCACCTTCCTATCTCTCTCGTCTCTCTATATGTCCGCGGAAAACCTTTATCTAGACTTCTTGTTCTTGATCCAATCTTCATAATTCATAGCTTCTCAAGAAAAAGTTAATGAAAATCACTGGTGGCAGGTATTTTTCATATGCTAGAAACGAAAATGGACAAAAATTTAATATGGTACATTGTTCTGGAAATTGTCATCTGCCAAACAGTTGATGATGAATATGCCTTGAGATTACTATCGTCCTGTGATGTAGGACATAACTACTTGGAAGGTATTTATATCAGACCCAACTATGATAACTCAACTTAAGAAAACAGAATCTATTTTAAAAAGTAATAAATCCTTGAATTGCATGATAAGAAACCACTAAACAAAAGAGAGGGAAGGAAAGTAAACATTGAGACGGAAGGGTAGAAAAATCTACAACCAATGAGGAAATAAAAATCATACTTCAACACAAGTAAAGCCAAATCTGACCCAAATAAGTAGCCAAGTAAGGCTCAAAAAAGTAAAATAAAAGGAAAAGTAATCTTGGCTTGTCCTAGATCATGTTGACATTAAGCTAAATACAAATATGAAAAATTGAGTTCTTGACTCTCCATCATCTAGTTTAAGACAATCATCCTTGATATTTAATTCCTCCTTAGATTCTGATTCACTTTTCAGTACTTGCTTATTTCATAATCTTAGAGATTCATTCGGTCGAATTACTTCTGTTTTTGGTTTGATTAAACTATTATCTGTTGTTGGCTTCTCCTGTATTTTGTCTTTTTGCACACTCATCTTACCTATTTTAGTCTGAAAAAGTGAAGATACTAAGCAGTATATGTGTGTTTGCAGGCGATGGTGCAAATGAAAAATTGGTTCACTCGCTTTCCAACTATTTTACAGGATTGCGAGAGCATCATTGAGATGCTCAGGGGACAGTATGCTCATTCTGTTGGATGTTATAGTGAAGCAGCTTTTCATTATGTTGAAGCAGCAAAGGTGTGTTCTTTATGTAACTTTTTACTTGTAGAATATTCTGTATTTAAGTATTTCAATAGTTCTGGGAGATTGAAGTAGGGAAAGATGCTTATAGTGCACATGCCTGCAATTAATTAGTGTTTAAATGTTTTAGCAAATGCCTAAAAAAAAACAAAACAAGTTATATGCCTATGTACATCCGTTTTTGTTTTGTTTGACTAAAAGTTCAAAATTCAAATGTCTGTTGCATGTTCAGTTAACAGAGAGCAAACAGATGCAAGCTATGTGTCATGCTTATGCAGCTGTCTCTTACTTCTGTATTGGCGATGCTGAATCTTCTTCACAGGTTGAAAATTTTATCTGCTTAGAGGTTTATTGTCTCCTGTAGTTGGTTAGTTTATACATAGTACCAACAATTTTCTTCAGTAGTCTATATTATATCACTGATATGTTGTATGCAGGCAGTTGATTTGCTTGGTCCAGTTTACCAAACAAAGGATTTTTTTGCTGGAGTTCGAGAAGAAGCCAGTCTCCATTTTGCGTATGGCCTTTTATTGATGAGGCAGCAAGATTTTCAAGAAGCACGGTAGATGTTTGAGTTCTTGCTAAGTTTTGCTACTACTAGATCATTATGTGAACTAAGTTCAGATTTTGTGTGCGAGTAATTCAATTGATTGGGTTTTTCATGGATTTGAGACAAGATTTCATTTGTATTACCATTTGCTAATAAGTAGTGATCCATAGTTTCTGGAAGACAATGGTACAGTTTTTGTCCTTTTCATTTTTGTTCTGTAAATGATGTGGAAGTCTGAATAAAATGAACTATAATAGATGCCATTAATGGAAGAAAAGGAAACATTTCTCTTTCTTTCAATGTTAAATATATATGCTGAAACTATAACACTGATGCAGAAATCGACTGGCCAAAGGCTTGCAGATTGCTCATAATCATCTGGGGAACCTTCAACTTGTTGCCCAATATTTGACAATCCTCGGGAGCTTGGCACTTTCTCTGCATGACACAGTGCAAGCCAGAGAGATCTTGAGATCTTCTCTTACGCTGGCAAAGAAACTTTATGATATCCCAACCCAGATTTGGGTGCTATCTGTTCTGACAGGTATACATTAGCTTCCGATAGTGAGTATAACTAGGATTCTAGCTGGCTTGAGTTTTGCACGATTTGTTCAGTGTATATCTATTCATATGTTCTATTGTGTTCTGATGATACTTCACATTTCACAAAGGACAACTCTTAGCAACCTTTGCTTCCTCCTGTACTTCATTACTTCCTGAGATACAGAACAAGAAACCATGATTTATGGTTGAAGCAAGATAAGAGCTAGCTAGTCTTGTTAATGATTATCATTTGGAAGCCTGTTTGCTCATTACAAAATTGTTGTATAATCTGCTAATGTCTTTCCCTAAACTGCATTTGACTAGTTGATTCAGTCGCATATTTCTTGAGTTCCAATTTCAGTTCAATTTGCTTAGACTAGACTGGTATTTCTGCACATGATTAAAATGGATTAAAGCTTTATCCACTACCCTGTAAAAAAAAATAAATCTTGAAATAAGATTGTTTGATTGTGGAAAGGAGGAAGATATCAATGGGCTATGTAACACGATTATTGCCTTTACCCCTCTATGGGCTTTGGTTTCCAAGGAGTTTCAAGATTCTTCCTTCGTTTCCATTCAGCTTGATTGGCATACCGTCTTGGGTTAAATTTTTTGTTTTGGGGTTTCCTTTCTTTTTCCCTCTTGTTTCTTGGGGGATTACTTGATACAGAGGATCAATCATTTAATCTATTTTAGGTGGGCTCCTTCACAGTAGGACCCTCTTGTTTTTTGGGGGATTCCTTGATTCAGAGGATCAATCATTTAATATTTTAGGTTGGTTCCTTCACAGTAGGAAAGCTGTTGGTTTGTGCATCACTGGATCACTTTGTAATAATTTCCTTTCTATTTTCTTCAATAAACGTTTATCATTTCCTATAAAAATAATAATACTATTAGAAACATATATATTTATGTTAAGTTTAGGTTAGCCTTAATTTGAGAGTTTCTCCATACTTCACAAACACAAAGAAAGATTGTTTGACTACCACTTGTTTTCCAATTCAAAAATTGCTTTATGACCACCCTTTTTGATTGGAATTACGTTCAGAGACTGAAAACTAAGTTATCACCCTGTAGTTGTCAATGTCCTTTTCATATCTTTGTTTCCTTCATTGAGTTCTTTGAGATTTAGCAGACTGGTACAATTATCTCACCGAAGTTATACAAACTTTTTTGTTATAGCCCTGTATCAACAGTTGGGTGAGAAAGGATTCGAAATGGAGAATGATGAATATCGAAGAAAAAAGGTAGATGAACTGCAAAAGAGACTTGCTGATGCATATTCTTCTATTCATCACATTGAATTAGTAAGTGCTCTTATTTTTATTTATTCCTTTATGTATCTTTGAAATTTTGGTTGTATATTGAGAAACGGCTTGGTATAACAAGGCAAAGTTTCAGATTCAAAGCACTAATTAATCATTGCTTTTGTATCCTTGTCTGAGCAGATCAACAAAGCGAAACTTGAAGTTCAGCAATTTAATGAGCTTGACATTAAGCGTGCAACAGCAGGCCAATCCATGAGAGTTAATCTTGACATTCCGGAGTCTATTGGTCTATCAACACCACTACCAGTACCTCCATCATCTAGGCGAATTGATTTAGACCCTGGAAGACGTGGGAAGAGAAAAATTTAGTTTGGCCTTTTTGTTTAATTTGTTTATTAATTTGAAGGTTCTGTAAATTTATTAAGGTTTTAGTTATCTACTGGCTTCTATAAGTTCTCTAGAACCTCAACCAGATGATTATAGAATAGGCAATTTGAACAATATATAATACCCATCATGTTATATTTGTTGTATACTGTTTTGAGTATATAGCATTTCCTATTTTTATCACATAGAATTTCCCATTTTTATATGGTTCCAGCTGCTGAGTGCTTGCTGTATATTGTATGGTTGTTCATGGAAAGCATTTGAATGCTATTTGAATATTTGAGTTTGTCGCTGCATCTTTGTTCCATACCTTCATTAGGTTATTTTGCCACGTTTAAGCTTTGTAAATATCGTTCCTTTGCTTTCTTTCCTCTCTTCTCACAGGGCTGGTGTGGTGGATAGCAGTTAATGTCTTTCACATATTGAAATGTGAGCAAATGTCATTTATCATGCACTGGGACTATGTTATACCAAGAGAAGGGAAAAACAGAGTTATCGATTACATTTGACAAAGATGCTCATCATTGCCCTCAATGAAACGCTTGAAGATTTACATTTGGAAGTTCTAGTTTATCGATAGCTCTCTTCATCATTTCTCAGTGGTACAGGGATTTTGATGTACATCATCTATGGTGTGATTTTCGCGTTCTCTGTAGTCAAGCTGTCTCCATTGTAGCAAGTCCTGCAAGCGCTTCTGCGTGAACTTTCTTCTGAGCATTTCATGTAGTTAAACAGATATTTACCAAACTTTGCTTGAGAGAAGTACAACATTTGAACTTAGACATGCCGATTTCCACATTCTGCAATGACCCTGATTCTAGGCCTGCGAGTTGGAAGCAAGGCGAGAAACTGCAATTCTGACTTGGACAGAACCTGCAGAAAAGATTGGTACTTTCATAGGGCCGAAAAAGAGCAAAAATGGTATAGTCTATGCTGAATTGATGTTACCTTGCCTTCAATAATCCAGAGAAAAAGTCCTTTTGCATTGGAAGGCATGCACCAAGCCTGTAATCAACTTCAGGAGGTAAATACCACCTAGCTATTGGTTGCTTCCCAACATGTGCCTATATGTAAACGCTCATTTTCATTCATTCATCAGTACAGGAAAATGATATATGCTATGCCAATTTCCATAGATGATCTAACTTACAGAGTAAACAGGATGAACTTTCATGAGGGTACTTTCTGGATAACCAAGACCGCGCGCACTAAGGTCAAGGAAAGTAGTATCTTTGGTATCTGAGATGATTAAGATAACGACACTCGTAGCCTCCTTCGTGTGGGGTATCAATGGCAATGGCCTTGTGCTTCTCCACGTCCGAAAGCCAGCGTCCCAAATCAGGTTTTATTAAATCTCATCCAATGAAGCCTCCTAATCCAATCCCAACTTTACTATTACTGCTACATTTGATCATTCCAACTCTTTTAGGTGCCTTACGATTTCCTCTACTAAATCCTTGCATTTGTTGGATTTTGAATGAAGAAGTTGTTCCTGTTCCATAGAGCAAGCAGGCTGCTGCAGCTGCCGCCATTTTTATGTTTTCCTACTTGCTTGAAACTTGTGTTAAGTCAAAAATGACAAGGGAAAACCAAAACCCAAGCCATGCTGTAGTTGTCTTGTGGAGATTGGAGTAAAAAGGCAAGAATGGTTTGTGTAGAGTTTTTTTTTTTTCTTTTTTTTTTTTATGCGAGAAACCTAATCTATCGATTCAAACAGAGGGAAATCATCGCTTGTCGGAGACAGGGATAGTTCAGACAAAAAACCCATAATAAAGAGAATACTAATGATAGGAATTAAATATAAATAGGAAACTCACACGTTGTCCTCAACCATCAAACCACCTCTAAGGAGATTGTTTGTGTAAAGTTGAATCTAGGTAAATCAATGTATGTAATATAACAATCCCTAATTCAATTAAAAATACAAATACAATATAACATTAATACAATACTTATTATTGTTGATAGTTTCTCACAAAAGCAAGCACTTATCACTAAATTACTATAAAATTTAAGATTTTATTGATTCATTTTATCAGGTGAGTGTATTGCTATTTAAAAATAGAAACAATTCAATTAAAGCATATAAATTCAAAATAAATTCAAACCTGTATAGTATGATGATTATATAAACTCTATATATATAACACCGTTATATTTTAAATTTAAATTTTGTATTTTTGTATTATTTTTATTATTATTTTAAAATTTAGATATAATTTAGAATTTTGATTTATAATTAGGTTATGGATTTAAAATTATCTTGGATACATATTTTTTTTAAATTTTAAGATGATGTGAACTTATAATTGGATTGGAGCCCAAGTTAAAATTAGATTAAATGGACCTTAGATTTATAAATTAATTTTAAACCTAATAATTATGTTTAAACTTATGAATTTTGTTTAGTTTCAAATATAGATTTGAACCCATTTATCCTCCAATTCTAGCCATTCATTTTACTTTTAATCTCTACCCTCAATTCGTTTAAATTATTAGCATATTTTTAGTTATATAATTTGATTAAAATTTGACTTAATTTTAACCAAGTAAAGTGGAAAAATATTGGCAAAATCTTAATCCTTGGATTTGCAAGAGGTCATCTAGGCCATCCATTAATTTTGGAATAATTAAGATATTGGAAAAAAGGTCTTTTTCTCATTGTGGAAGAAGAGAAAAACATGAGAGATAAAAGGAAAGGAGGGATGACCAAGAAAAGGAAGAGAAAGAAAAAAAAAAAAAAAGAAAGAAAAGGAAGAAAAGAAAAGGAAAGAAAAACCAGTGAAAAAAGGGAGGATTATCTAAATTGTCAAGACGAATATTTGTAAATTTTTTGGAATTAGGAAGAGAGGTAAGTAAATTGTACATGTATGTTATATTTTTATAATGACATATTAAATAATTTTATTTCATGAATTATATGAAAATGTTTGATTTTGGGTGTTTTATGAAAAAAAAAAAGAATTTAATTATAATGTTATGAGAAAATATTTGAAAATATGTCAATGTGTATGTTTTATGAATGTAAATTTATGTGTTGGCTGTTGTTGATAGTTATTATTTATTCTAATCTAGCTAAGTTTCCGTGATAAACAGGTGATTAGTTAGTCAGAATTTTATCTAATGTCCTACATGTGTCTCTATTACATTTAATTGTGAATGATTCCCGTAGTAAACCAAACACGAGATTACGCTATGATCCAACTCACCATGATTGTAGGTGAGACTACCTGACCAAAACTTCTTAAAATGTTTGACATATTAATAATTTTTTGTGTTATTCCAAGTTTTGAGAATTCATTATTTCGTTTGTGCACATTTGTTTTGGATTAGATTTGAAAATAAATAATTCTGAGTCACATCGATATGAAAACTTGTATGATTTGTTTACTGAATATAAAACTTACTTTTGTTAATAATCATTTTAAAATCGATAAGGTTTAGGTGTTGGGAAGGTTTCGGAGCCAATGCTAGAATCTTGTTATGTATAGCTATATGTTTCTATGAAAGTAGTTGCTAAGAGTGATATTTTGTTAATTTTTGTATGGGTGTTATAGTGTATATTTTTGGTATATAAAAGAATATGACTATAATTAGTAATTTGTATAATTATAAGTAACAGTTATATATTGAGAAAGAAAGAAAGATATTTGGATTAGCTTGTTATAGTGGTAGCATTAGAGCCTAGGTTATGGATTGTATAGACTTTAGGTTAGTTAGAATTTTTTTTAAAAAAATAGTGTAGCTTTATTTTAATATAATTGCGAAAATTTCATGGGGTTTGATTTTGTCTAATTTGGTTTGTAGATATGATAGAGACAAAGTATGGTCGATGACCTAGTATAAATCAAAGTGAAAATTGTATGGTTGGTAGAGCTTATATAAAGGACTTGATCAAGTTCTATGTTAATAGAAGGAGAGCGGGATTGGGGGGAAACTATTTTTCATTATAGCCATACTGATCTGGGTCCAAAAGCGATCGAGGAGTTTAGGAATAGAGCTCTCTTAGAAATATGAGTATATGGAAGAAGTGTAAACTGTAATAAGTTAGTAGTGAGAATATTATATTAGATGATGAGGTATTATAATATGTATAACACAAATAGGCGATGGGTAAGAAGGTTAAGTTAAAGATCTAGTGGAAAGTCTAGCTTAAATGAGAAGACTTTTAAGGAAAGGTCGAAGGAATTGAACCCTTTTCTGTGTCACATAAGCGAGCCCTTTTAAACCTTTTACCATGTAAGTTAGAAAAAAAAAGCGTAGGGTTAAGATTGTGGATATTGTAAGTACTAGGCTTTGTACATAACTTCTTTTGGTATGGATATGATTTTGTATATATGCAATATTATAGAAATGTATGAAACTTTTATTTTGGTATAAATGAAAGTGTCCTTTTGTGTATAATCATGTTTTAGTGTATATTACTTTGTGATGATGATAGTAATTGGATAATGCTAGAAACTTAAAATTTTGGGTATATTTCAAGAGTGAGAATGGGTGTTCTTTTAGAAAAACGACAATTCTAACAAGGAAAATGAGTGTTTTGATTTAGAAACGGTTGTCCTATAACTAGAAACTTTTGAACTATAACTTTGTATTATGAAACTATTAGATTATCTCTATATTGTTCATTAATGGAGTTTGGACTAATAAGGAGGGTTAAGATTTATTTCTCAACCTTGAATTGTAAACCCCATAATTTTGGTTTAAGGGTATATTTGTTATTTTCTTACTCTTAAATGCATGTTTAGAGTTAATATTAGTTGAATAATCCTATATTAATGTTTAATAGAGTTTCAGTTGAGTTTTAGAAAAAGTTGTATTAGTTTTTTCTTGCATACCCGAGCTTTAAATATAAATTTTTGATAATTGAAAAATCTAATTGATGAGCCATTTACTTATTATAAAAGAGGATATAATAATTTCATAGAATTAAATTTGAGTCAAATCCGAGGTCAAATAAGAGAGAATCAAAGCTAAGAATAGATCAAATCATTGTCAGATTTCATAAGAATTTTTTGGGTGGATACTCAAACTATTGAGCTAAATTTCTATTAATCTGAGTGAAGTTTTGACACAAAGTTTGTTCATACTGAGAGACGGTAGAAAAAGGAATGAACAAAAAGAAACAAAAGTAAAATCAGACTCTAGATGAAGGAGAAAATAGTGTCAGAAATGCGAGATCTGAGTGATATTTTTTTTAGAAAAATGATATTTATTGAGGTATCTAAATGATATTTATCATTTCAATACTTTCTGTAAAGGTTTTGAAAGTAGGGGCCAAGTTTTCATTATTTTGAGTAGGTATCCATACCTTTGTCAAACGTATCAAACACTATGACTATTATATTCAAAACATATCGATATCTTTGTTTATTTTTTAAAATGTATCGATACTTTTACCTAATTTTCAAGATATCAATATCTTTTGGTGAAAATTACACTGAGAACGATATTTAAAGCAAAAAAAGTTCATTTTTTTTTTCCATTTTTCATACTTCTCATATATTCTTTTCCTGATTTCAAGGTTAAACTTATTATTTCTTAATCTATATATAAATTTATAAGAAGAACAAGAGTTGAATCCCTCATTTTTGGTGGCTTTTGTTTCTTTCTCCCATGGTAGCTTGTAGAACACTCTAATTTCCCTTTCTCTCCAATCTTTTCAAATTTCTACCGATTAAATCTTTATTTCTTGTTATAAAACACTAATACTAAATAACCACTACAACTTGTAAGCATTATTTTGTCGATTTAATAAAGAATTTGATAGGAAGAACAAGAGAAGAATGTTTGATTACTATTTATGTTTTTAGGATTTTCTCAAATTGAAGTCACTAAAGCTTTCTAGAGTTAAATTTGACTCTTTTGGTAAGTTTGTGAATAATTTATAGCCATAATTTTATGGTTGATTGAGGGATTAAAATATTAGGATTTATTGTTCCTTCATTAGATTTATTTCTATTTATAAAAATCTGAATTCCCTTATATTATTTAGACCATAATACGCGTTTAGATTGAAGATATTGCGAAATTGAAAAGTTAGGTATAAAAAACAATAAACTTGATTACTATAAGCATAAACTTTACTATATAATCGACGATTTCATATAATATCGATGAAATGGACTAGAATTGGGATAACTAAGTAGAATAAAAGAATCGATTATGAGTTTATAAAAAAATCGGATATAGATTGAATGAAAAATCGTTAGAATAATAATTTTCAGTTATATATCAACGGGATATTCACTTGTACTTTTCATGTATAATATGTGATATTTATGAGAAATAGTTGTTAATTTTATATATACTTTCATTATAGGCATTGAAGATATAGTTCGAGGATCCTTCTCATAAGAAAGTCATCAAGAGAGTGGTTTCCTATCATATGTTTGTGAGTGGATTCATTTTTAACCTCTTTTAGTTTTCTTATAAAACTATTTACTAAAAATTGCATGTTTTATGCATTAATGCGATAGAGATATTTTGATATGAAATATTTTACCTTAGGAAGTGATGATATTGTGGTTATGTGAACACTAGGAAGAGTTTCCTTATTTGTGATGGTTTTAGGTAATCATATTTTGATTTTGACATATTATTTATACATGTATATGAGGTTGAAGGTCGATTATGATTTTCATGTTATATTGATGCTAAAGTCAATTATATCTCTTTAATGCTGTGATATGAATTGATGAGGTCGACTGGACCACTATATTATGAATATTGATTTCATTATTTGAGTATGATGTATTTGAGATTAAAAGGCCAAACTTTTTACTAAAATGTGTGAATTTTAATGTTTTCTAAAAATATGGCCTAAGAGCCAGTGTTATATAGTTTTGATTTGGATTTCAACTGTGAAAGCCAGTTCTTGATTTATATTGAGGGTATCCTATAATCAATTGGGGTGAATGAAACCCTATATTGAGATTAAGGGCATCCTATAACCATTTGATGTAGATGGAGCCCTGTACTGAGGGTAAGGTTACCTTACAGTCAATTGCAGTGGATGGAACTTAATAGACCCGAGGGTGAGCATATTCCTACAGCCAATTGAGGTGAATAAAAATTCAATAAACTTGATATGTTTAGCATGTTATAGTGCGCGCACATACACGCACGCACACACACACACACACACACACACATCCATATGAGTTGAGGATATCCTACAGTCAATTGAGATGGATGGAATCCAATATATTCGATTTACTTGATTTTCTTTCAAATTGATTTGATAATGTTTTACCTCACTGGTATTTTTGATAAAATAGTTATATGTTGATTTGAAATGAACATCATTTTCTTGGTACCTCCCAGATACAATGAATGCATTTGTCTATTTGAAATATTGTATTTTTTATTATCCACTCACTCAATATTTTAAAATACTTACCTTTTTTCCACCTTTTAGGTTAGGATAATTGAACGGTAAGTCTTGTTGATTTCTTTATAAACTTCATTATATTCTTAGGTACTTGACTCAGTAATATCAATATAGTTGGTCCACTGAAATTTAAAAAACTAATTTATATTGAATAGACTTGTTTTATATATCTGACTTAACCAAGTGTATTATGACTTGATTTTGTATTGTATAATGTATTTTGGACTTTTGATTTTAAATTATTAGGCTATGGTATTAATCTTTAATTTTATAATTCGATTTATCGATTAGAGATCGAATGATAATGTTGAATTATACTTTAAATTAAAAATGATGAGGTTAGATTTTTTAAAATAAAATTTTCCCTTTAAAAATATGAGAATTTTAAAGGTTAGATTTTATTTTAAAAAATAGGTTTTCAAATACCTTAACCATTTTCATAATATATTTTAGTTAATAGGATACATTCTGGATTTGTGATGATTGTCATGTGGTCTAATTCCTAGGGTCAGGATGTGACAATTTTATTGGTATCAAATCTTTGATTTTGATTTATGAATTATTATATGTTGATGCACAAAATATACGATGATCTTGGTATACTAAAAGACAAGTCTTCTTATGAGGGTGATATGGTGGTTGAAGGTTAATGGTGTTGTTGGTTGTTGAAATTTTTTTTCATGTGACTGAACTTGAAATTTTTCTAAGTTGCCTATGTATTCCCTTTTTATTCTTCTCTTTATCTTGTTCTCTTTTTTCTCGGGGGTCAAGTCAAAAACATATTTCTATTATGGGGAGAGATGATGATTTTTTTATAAGATTAGGATAGCTAATCCTTAAACTTTTATGATTACTCCCATTAATATGTGGGGGCATATTATTGACTTGCAAGAGATTTTAGGAGAAAAGGTTATTGTTACTAGCTGTCTTCAACACTAAGTCCCTCATTTTCAGTAAAAATTTATTTTTGATGAAAATTTTTACTAAAACTTATATTCTGTATAAGCTTTTTATTAGGACTTGGGCTCAATATGAGGTGCGTGAGACTCAACCTCGAGCAAGAAAGGTTTACATTATTGAGCGAGCAAGATAGGTATTGAGCAAAGGAACTAAGCTCAAGCTTTTCTCTCATCACTCAAAGAGAAAGAATGAAGGTATTCGACGAGACTAGACTCAAACCTTTAACATGAAGATAACATGCCTAATGTGGGATCAAGACTTTTGTAACAACTAATATGAGGTTTTTAAGGGCAAGGATCCTATTTCAGGACTACTTTAACATCAGAAGAAAATGATGAAGATAATTGGTAAGGGATCCAATTCTTATCCCTTTTTCTATCCACTATAATATATGAAGATACCTAATATAGGGGTCAGGGATTTCACTTAACTAGTATAAGACTTTTAAAATTGAGAATCCTGTTCTAGACCTACCTCAATACTAGGAGAAGATGATAGAGGTACTTGATAAGAGATCTGATTTCCATTATTTTTTCGTCTACCATAATATATGAAGATACCTTACGTGGGGGTTAGAAATTTTGCTCGATTAGTATAAGGTTTTTAAAGGTGAGAATTCTATTCTAAGCCTGCCTCAACACCAGGAGAAGATGATAAAGGTATTTGGTAAAGGATCTGATTCCCACCCTTTTCTCATCTACCATAATTTATGAAGATACCTTACATGAAGGTCAGAGATTCTGCCTGACTAATGTAAAACGACGAGGATCCTATTTCATATTTGTCTCAATACCAAGCGAAGATGATGGAGGTACTTGGTGAAGGATTCGATTCCTACTCTTATCCTATCCATCATAATAAATAAAGATACCTAACACAGAAGTCAGGAACTTTGCTTGACTAGTGCGAGGCTTTTAAAGGCAAGGATTCTAGTATTTGTTTCAATACCAAAAGAAATGAAGGTACTTAGTGATAGATCCAATTCTCATCCTTTTCCCTTCTACCATAATATATAAAGATAAAATGTCTACAGCAAGGATAAGAATTTATCAGCTTAAGTTTGGGGCTTGAATGACAAGGTTTGTGATCTAAGCTAACCATTAACACTTGAGGAGGAGAAAGAATATAGAGGTATTTAACGAGGACATACTTGGGCCTTTCCTATCAATGTTTCAATATAAATGAGCTTGACATCAAATGAAGAGGCTCAATATCGAGTCAAATGAATCAGTATCATAGAGCAAAGAAGTTAGGTATCATTGAACGAATAGGCTCACCATTGAGCAAAGTGGTTTAGTATAATTGAGCGAAGTGGGCTTGATATAATCAAACGAATGGGCTCAACATCAAACAAAGTAGTTTGGTATCATCAAGTAAAGTAGACTTAACATTGAGAGAATAGGCTCAACATTGAGTGAATGGGCTTGATATCAAGTGAAGTGGCTCAATATCATCGAGCAAATATGTTGGGCATCGAGCGAAGTAGCTCATATCATCGAGCAAATAGGCTTGGTATCATCGAGCAAATGGGCTTGGTATCATCGAGCATATGGACTCAGTATCGAGTAAAGTGGCTCAATTTCATCGAGTGAAATGGTCTCGACATCAAGTGAATAAGCTTGACATTGAGCAAAGTGGCTTGATATCATCAGGCAAAGTGGGCTCAGTATTAAGTGAATGGGTTTGATATCAAACAAATGAACTCAATATAAAAACTAGACAGTTTTAACAAAATACATGTTTATAACTTCCATGTTTAATCATAGTGGATATACTAGCAACTTTAATGTAAATGTATTAACCTTTTGTAATGGCTAATAGATGGCTAGTATATGACTAATATTTATGATCAAAACTGATTAAAAACAAAGGTGGATTAAAAAACTTTCTTGAGATAATGCTCTTTTGGATGAAATGGATCAAATCTATGAGATATGGTGATGGGATATTCAGGATGAGAAGTCCTTTGCGTTGAGAGCTTTGAAATAAGGCAAACTTTGGATGAAGTGAAATTTAGATGAGACGAATAAACCCCTGAGGCAAATAAGCTCTTGAGGTGGATAAGCTCTTGAGATGAATGAAATGTTGAGGCAAATAAACTCTTGAAGAGATCTTAAGGGTAAGATTTTAATAATGAAAGCCACTGTCCTTTGATTGAATTTAGAGATAAGTACCACGGAATCCCATCTCCATCATCCAAATTGTAAAATTGATTCTCACAACCATTCAGACCAAATTTCAGCACGAACTAATAATTAACGAACTCGTTTTTATACTTTAATAAAAATTAGACGTAATAGAAAAATCTAAAACTTCTACCTATTTACGAGTCACTTCTTTATGAATTGATCTGGAACTATAAAACTCAAAATCAAATCTCCATCGTTTAGATTATAGAACTATATCTCAAAATCATTCAGACAAAATTTTAACACGATCCAATAGTTAACAAACCCATTTTTGCATTTTGATAAAGACTAGATATAATGGAAAGAATCTAAAACTTCTACTCATTTATAAGTCACTTCTTCACGAATTAATCTGATACTATGGACTTTAAAACCAAATCTCTACCATTCAGACCTTGTTGGAAGACGACTTTTTATAAATATTTTCCAAGATGTCACTAGCTATTGATGCACAAAATCTTTGATGATTTCGATACATTAAATAACTAGTCTTTTTACGAGGATAATACAGTGATTGAAGGTTAATTGTGTGGTAGTTAAAGGTTTTCTTCATGTGACTGAACTTTGATTTTTTTCAAGTTACCTATATCTCGTCTTTTTTTCTTCTCTTACTCTTGTTCTCCTTTTTTCTAGGGGATTAAGTAAAAAACATAGTTCTGTTATGGGAAGAGATGATGAATTTTTTACAGTGTTAAGGTGGTTAAACCTTGGGATTTTAGGATTGCTCCCATTAAGGTATAGGGGCCATATTGTTGATTTGTGATAAATTTTAGAAGAAAAGGTTATTGTCACTAATTATCCTCAACATTATGATTAATTGGATTTTCACTGGCTTCGATTTTCGAGATTTAAAAATTTTATTGAAGTTTTAATAGACCATAAATTGAGTTAAGTCATGATTTTTTTCAATAATATAATATGGTGATGATTATTTGTTTATATAAAAATACTGCTAAGATTTGAGAGGGGAAGGGGTAAGGTCCATAAGAATTTGATTATTCGAAAAGCATAAAGACTTTATCTTATACTTTATTTTCTCTTACTAGCAAGGAGTAAATTCGTATAGATCCTTCACCACAAGTACAAAATCTCAAAAATAATGCACATTTTTCTTGGTTATAAGAGATTTTTAATACATTCATAGTGTATTGGAATACACAAAATATCAACAAAATCTGACTCAATCCCAATAAGAGCAGGTGCTACAATATCAACCATTAAGTGTTTAGCTTACAAGAATGATAGCACAACCAAGCTATACTATTCTTACAAAATCTTTTTGACTTGTATTAAAATTATCAAAGTTAATTAAAGAAATGAGACAATTGAATAGTATACCATTTGCGATTATCATAAATATTTTGGAAGCAAGTATAGATGAATAAGTCTAATAGATGAAGAAAAGTTGAAAGTAGCTACCAAATTACTTAAGCAGAGTACTATTACTTAGTGGTAAAATATGATCACGAGCTGGAGTACTAAGCCGATGTGGAATGATTTTTCATATGACATCTTAGGAAAAGTACTTCGCCTATTTTCATAGCAATAAGAAGAGGCAAGAGTTCCTGAATTTAAAATAGATGGGGTCAGACAGTGACAGATGACGAGACCCTATGTACACATAAATTTGCTAATGAAGAGACGTTATATTCAAAATTTAAAGTTATATTGAATTTGAATATTTGAGATGAGATGCTAGTGATTTGTAGACAGAGCTATGAGGAGATATTCACTTAGTCCTCCGAGTCGAGTTATTATTTGGAGAGAAGAGATCCAAAATAGGATCTCAAAAAAAAAATCTCAGTATTTTGGTGGGCCAATCATTAAGAAAGAGCATCAATAGTGGATTATCTAATAGCTAGATGACGAGTCTAAAAGTTACTTCACCTTTCTCTCCTGAAAAGCAGAGGTCATCTAGATTTGGTACCTCTATTTTAGGATCTACTTGTTTGAGTAAGAGACCAGCTGTGAGCCCCGTGTTTAGATCTTGAGGGTATATCTATTATTTCGTACTTTTTCTATTCATACATTTGCATTAAAAGTGAGAACGCAGGGACTTTAGTGAAATTAAATGTTAGTTTATTTTAAGTGGGACCCCCAATGATATTTTTCAGTTAAGGGAAGGACAAAGGAGAAAGTGTGTAATTCGTTTGACCGAATCAGGTAATTCATTTGAACGAAGCCCAGAACGTTCGAACGAAGAATAGAGGAACTCCCTGGAAAATTTAAAGCCAAATTCGTTCGACCAAATAGCAGTTCCTTCGATCAAATTGATCATTTCATTCGAAAGAATGATCAATCGTTCGAACGAAAAGCTGGGGAGCCCTCTGACTTTGAAAA
>JAVXUL010108017.1:19815-34694 GCA_035590515.1 Trichilia minutiflora
CGAATGAATGCTAGTTTATTCGATCAAACGGCATAAAATATCGAAATTGCCCTCTTCTAGACGTTTTTCCTTAAGAAAATTTAAGGGCAAAATGATAATTTCACCCTTAAGTTTATAAAAAGGGGGCTGAGGGGCTGGATTTCACGATTCTGCTTCTTTTCTTCTTCCCTCTCCCTTACGCTCCCGTCCTTTCTGTTCTCTCTACCTTTCACCTAGTTTCTTGCCAAATTTCGATTTCTCTTCACCTGCGAGCTACATTTTATACGTCTAACACTCTGGGAGCATCAATTTGGTAGTAGACGCGCAGGAATCAAAAAGGGCGTCTAGGGTTTTCTTTGAAGAAATTAGGGTTTTTCGACTTCTAGAAGAAACTAAAGAAAACTGACCATACCACGAGGCAACGATTCGTGATCTAGGTATCCACGTGACTCATAGAGGAACGAGGAGAACTAGGGAGTGTATACCCTCCCTAAGTTATGAGTGGACTATTTTCTACTTCGTTTATTTCAAACTTACTGTTATAGTTTCGAGGAAATGCATGAATGCATGAATGACTTTTATTTATTATTTTCCAATATGTGGCTTTATAATAAATTGCTATATTTTGATGTATTTCATGTATGTTTTATATGATGATATGGCCAGTGGGTCAGGATTTATATTTATTATGACATTATACGACCATTAGGCTTGGTTTTATATTGTGATGATGATATGGCCAGTGGACCAGGATTTATGATATGTGCATTGGTGATAACGGTCTTATAAGCCGGTTATTTACTGTAGTTACAGAGTGATAGCTTGGGAGAGAGTTCACTGGGATGTGAACCCCCAAGTGAGTGTTATGTGGTAGCCTAGGGTTGACTTGGGAGAGAGGTCACCTAGGTGAGTGGAGGCTGTGCAGGTGGACTGTTATGTGTTTGTAGTGGCATTGTGATGACGATGGGATTCGTCCACCTATGAGTCTCGTCAAGTTAGTCATGGATGTCACCCCGTGACTGCTCGAGACAAACGTCACTGTTGGACACTTTTTCTAAAAAACTCTACGTATTTTAAATTCTTGCATTTTAAATCTATTTTCATGAAAGAGCGTGCTTTGTTGCATACAAAACCGACAACATGAATGGTTTCTAGGGCATACACTAACAGTAAGTGCTAAAGTTTTCTTCAAGATTGACTTAAGGTCGGGTTATCATTAATTGAGAATCTGTGAAGAGGATCTTCATAAATGAAGTTTAGAACCTAGTATGCTTATTATGAGTTCCTGGTTATGGCATTTAGGTTAACCAATACACCTGTAACCTTTGCGAATTTGATGAATATGATTTTTCACCCTTATTTGGATAAGTTTAATATAGTATTTATTGATGACATACTTATGTACTTAAGAAGTAAGAAAGAGTATGCCCAGAATCTCAAAGTAGAGCTTCAGACTTTAAGGGATAAACAGTTATTCAAAAAATTTTAAAATTTGAGTTTTGATGAAGATGAAATTGATTTTTACTCTAAGTTGAAATTTAATGCTACGGCCATCATATAGATGTACGGAATAATTATTAAAGGATCACTAGTCAGTTATATGAAAACTTTAAAACTTTTTAACAAATGTAAAACTTATACACATATGTATGTTAACAAAGGGGTATCCACTATTTCTTTATTCGATATTTGAAAAGTTAAACTATTTTCAATTGCCTCCGGGTGTATCTACACATCAGTTTGTTGATGATGATTCTAATTATGTATTGGGAGACTAGAGCAAGTCAATAAGCTTCAATAAGCCTATTTAAATTTTCTACTCATAAAAAGTTCTCCTTACTCAGATATAAGTGAATAAAACTATAAAAAAAATTTTAGGTTTTTCTTTTCCCTCTTTTTCCTCTTTTCTTCTCAAAATTTTTTCTTAAAGCAAAGCCCCTTAATCACTACTTCAAAAATGGTGGTGTAAAAAGAAGAAGAAAAACTATTCAATTTCCTATTCTATTATATTATCTCATCTTTATCTTTTCCTCTATTTTTTTAATAATAGAAATAATGAAGAGGACAAATATCAATTAATCCATGATAGATTTCAAAAAATCATCCAACAATAATTAATCATTATTAATTAATATTATCATATATAATATATTCGAGAGAGAGAGAGAGGGAGAGAGAGAGATATTTTTTAATAATAATTATTATATATAATAATAATGAAAACAATAAATATTTGACTTTCAAACATTGAATAATAATAAAATAAAAGATATTTTACACAC
The DNA here is from genome assembly GCA_035590515.1 of Trichilia minutiflora. Lineage (NCBI taxonomy): Eukaryota > Viridiplantae > Streptophyta > Magnoliopsida > Sapindales > Meliaceae > Trichilia > Trichilia minutiflora. Next base: position 22,077 of record JAVXUL010108017.1, read on the forward strand.
ACACATATATATATATATATATTAAATTCTTTAATCAATTATTAAAGAATTAATCATAACTATTCATTAGAAAATAGATGGATAAGATTTAATTTGATTTTGACAATTGATAACTAACCAGGGTGCCATTTGTCAATCAAAAATCCATTTAATTAAATGATAATTATTTAATTATTAAATAATAAATAACTTTATTATGAATATATATATAAACACACACTATCATATATATTTTCTAGTCTTTCAATTATTCATAAATCATATTTAATGTTTTTTAAAATTATTAAAATATTTTTTAAACTTACCAGTACTAGTGTGTCATTGTCAAAAAATTTATTCTTTATATTAAAGAACAAAATGACCTTTCGATCATTATATCGGAGCAATTTTAATTATTTTCATCAATATGAAAAATACCTATCTATCTTCAACTTGCCGATTATTATGTGTGACTCCTTAAGTTCACTGTAAACTGGACATAAGTCGATATAAACCATTTCGCTTCACTTTGGTATAACTATTTGTATCCAAAGTTTTCAATAATCATGAGTGACCTCTAGTAAGATATCATGACTGTCAGAGTCTAGAGAATATAATTCTGAATAAATCCATATAATCGTACTTTTATATAGTAAAATTCCTCTACTCCCGACTCCCGATTGAGTATAGGCTATAAAATCATTAAACCTCTGACTCAATTATAGGATTAAAAAATTGATCATATATAGGATTCACATATTTGAAAATTCTTTTTCAGAAATTGCCTACTTTGATCAGAAATCTTGATTTTCGTGTATAATATTCCTGCCTAGGATCTCAAGTTCAAATATTTGAGTCAATAGATTTTATTTTGATCATCACCTATTCTTATATAATAAAAACACATTGCCATCAAACTTCTTTCATCAATCGTGGCTAACCCAGTGTGATATATACAAATAAATGATGTGCCTCACTACAGATAGTAGCTATGATATCTCAAGTCAAAGGACTAGTGATTGTTAGTATATGCCCTAGAAACCATTTATGTTATTGGTTTCAGGGCTATTGATTTTGTATAAACTTTTGATTATTAATAAATAAATTATTCTTTATTCCCATCCATTAACTGTTTTCTTTAGATTAGCATGCTTATATATAAAGAAAGTATGTGAATCGTCAAAATATTTTCGTTTAATTGTTAAATAAAATTATTAAATTGTTCCTTACGTATGTGATATAGATTGGGCAACTATATCACATAGTAAGGATACTAGTTGCTACCTAATGATATCATATAATGATATATGTAGGTTGACAATATGAGTATTGTCAGACGAGCGTTAATATAGATTTATAGTTGGTGAATTATTTATCAAATAGGGCTATATATTGACAAATCACGTGCTATACATATAGTCAATGATTTGTGAATAGATTATAATAGTGTGTGATGTAATCTTTTGACCTGAAATGTTTAGAATTGATCTCTGTATAAATGGGTATATTTTATATGGTGTATACGTGCAAGGCTAAGCACGCTTTATTCAAGAAGCCGATTTGGGTATGCTTTGTTCATATAGGTGTTTAGTTGACAGTCAAAATGGGATCCGTTGACTCGACACTATAGATTGAGAGTTTTCATTAACTCTGTCCGAGTTAAGTTCTTAAACGAATGTCGATATGATGTACAGATTTTAAGTCTATAGCCATAGCAATCGTGATATATGATCAACGATTCATATAGACATCGAGATTAGGGTTTTGATATTCCATAAACTCCGACTCGATCTAGATATGACAACAGAGGGATATTACCACATGTTACGTGCAATCATTGGAGGTTTGATGAAGATACTTCTTCATCATGACTTAGGGATTATAGCGCATAGCTAGACACTAATCATAATTGTTGAATATCAAAATGTTCGAGACCAAACTGTTCGGAGTCGAAGTGTTCAACATTAGTTCACGGCTGAGTCACGGTAAACCTTCACGATCAACCCAAATCCCTGAGTATTCCCATAAAGGAGGAGAAGATAAAATATTATCAAGAGAGGGCTAGCGATCTCATGATAACTTGAACCTGTCGAAATAAATGCGTATAATCATTATATATATTTATTATTTTTTAAAGTGTTAAATAATTGATATATTGATATCATATAGTAATTTAATGTAAATTACATTACCCAAAATAATAATAATGATTATCAAACATGTTAGAATGTGATTCTAAGGTGAAATGGTGAAAAACTACATTAAATTATTAATTTAGTACAAAATAACCATTTTGCCCCTATGTGATACAAATATGTAATTTATTGTAAATTACATATTCAAATTTGATAATTGCAATTATCAAACATATTAAAACATGATTTTTATAAAAAATAATAAATTTTAAATTAAAGTATTTAATTTAAAAGAAAATTATCATTTTATCCTTATGTATAATATTGACTAAAGTCATTATGGTAATTGTATCATAATTTTGAGTTTATAAAAATTTAAAATATATATTAATATATCTAATTATCAAATTCTTTAATGATTACAGAATTAAGTGTTAGAATTTATATGGATGAAATTTTAACACTTGATATATTAATATTAATATATAAATGTTATATAATTTTAATTAATTTTTAATTAATTTTTTTGGTCAAAGGGATAAGATTCAAGTTTGACTTGAGCTTATCCATAGAACATAGACTTAATTGTATCATGTGTACTTTCCATTATTTTATGATATTTATAAAATAAATATTATATTTAATAAAAAATAATGAAAAAATCAACTCAATTTGGATCTCTCTTCTTCTCCAACGTGAAGGCAGACATGAGAGTTAAAATGAAAAGATTTCAAGTGTTAAGAGCTCACACTTGTTAACTTGATTTTCATCAAAATCAATGGCTTGTAAAGTAAGCACTTTGAGGACCATTTTTGTACCCTTCTTTTTTCCTTTGAAAGCATAAATTTAAATTTAATTTTTTAAGGAAAAAAACTTCAATTATATATGTTTTAGACCATTAAAAACCAATAATAACCGTAGAAAAACCAAATTCATTTTTCAATTAAGGTGGCAAATCACCTAAAACTAGAATGAACGAGAATGGTATTGTTTATTAAATCTCCATGATACCATAGTAGGTTGGCATTAAAATAATTTTTAACAAACACATTTTATCTTTTAAAGGTTGATTTTTTTCTTTTTCTTTTTTATACAAAGAAAAACACAAACCCTTACGATGCTCAAACCATAACGTCTAACCAAACACGACCAACACCTATCATAACTGTCCAACGTGCTCAAAAACCATCCAATATTACCATACAAAAACTCTCACTTTTATAAAAAATACACCATCTAAAATCAAACATGTGACCAATGTAAAACCAATCGTGAGAATATCCTTAACAATCAAACCACCCCGAGTTAGTTTTCTTTTACCTAATATTTGATTGACTAAATTCAATTATTTAAGATAATTAAATATTTTTGTTTTTCAAAATTAATGAGAATTTTTTTACATTCTTTGTTTAATAAAAGATACATTTTTTTGGATTTTTTTTTTCTCAGTAGTGTTTGTTGGGTAGACAAATTATTGGCAGTAGACTGACCATAGGTCTCTCCTGTACCGTATAATATGCTAAACAATTTCGTTAGCCTGTGGTAACTCACAGGTGAACTGTGAACAAGGTTTGGCACTTAAATTAACATAATACTTGAGCATTATTCAAACAAGTATACCATGAAGAATAACCAATATCAAATTTTTATAATAATGACGGTGGTACGACCAAAAATTACACAAAAAGTTACCTGATCAACAATAACTGCCATTCAAAAGTCAACAAATCAGTGAGAATATTTTATTTCAAATTTTAAGCTGAAAAAATTCCTATCAAAACCACTAAACTCAAAAATACTGTAAGAGGCTAAACGGGTTTATTGTTCACTTAGAAGAAGTTAACCTATAGCAACAGTTCTAATACATTATATATTCATACTCGTTTAGCTTTCACGAGTGAAAACACACCCCATCCAGATCAATCAAACAGCCTCAGAAAAACAAACATGATTACCAACCAGCCTTAACAAGTATATTCTGATTTCCTGAATTTCCCTACCTAAACAAAATAATAATAATAAAAATAAATCAGCTGCAATCAGAAGATTAGTAGTTGAACATCACAATTAATCAATAGCCACCAAACCTCAAAGAAATTTGTAACTTTTGGGATCTATGTTCACCCAACTGATGAACCTGCAACTGAAACAACCAAAAAAGGAAAAAAAGATTTTGTTTTTGCTTTTAAATTAAACTAACACACACATTACATCAATATGAGACCGTATCCACATTATGTACCACACCACAGAGAAATACAGAGGAAAACTTCTGACATTGCTGAGAGCAACAGCACTAAGAGAAATGAAAGAGCATTTGTCAGTAACTTCACTGGCAAGCACAGCAGATGCTTGCCGCATTGCCTCAGATAACTTGGCGAGTTCCTCAATCGGCTCCAATAAAGAGTAGACTAGTTATAACATGAGATTCAAACATCCCTATTAACTGTAAGAGAGCAAAACTTTGCCAGGACTTACAAACAAAATAAGGTACTTCAATGATTAAATAAGAAAGAAAAGAATATCCAAACAATGAGAAACAACAGTAAAAGGCACGTTAAATGCTAGTAAGTTTAGGCCAACTGCAATTATTCATTATTCTTTTATCAATGCACAACTTCTTGCATCATCATGGTCTCCCCTCAAAATGGTATTCTCATTCCCCAGTAACCTCATGAACCACAAAAAGCCTACAATCAGACTTGACAATGATCAGTCAACTACAGATAAACATATACAAACTGACGAAAAGCAAATTTAGTTAAAAACCATTACTTGCATTAAGGTTGCCACTTTTTGAGGCTTTCAAAGGCCACGCTTCTGACAAAAAGAGAGCCCAAGGCCATAATGACTTCTAAAAAAATACATTTGAATCAATCTGTTGGAGATTTCGGAAATTTTGTCTGAGAGTAGCTGAGTAATTTGAAGATTTTGCCTGTAATGGACAAAGTAACATAATAGATGGAGATGAATGAAAGAATTTCAAAATTGTTTCGATATCCTCAACCAACATTGAAACAAGCGCTGCCTTATCAATAACCAAAAGAAAATGGAGTAATCTTTACAAAAATTTATATCATTAAAACTCTGGCTATTACAGTCGCTACCATGAATTAGCACTTAGATTCCTAGAAGAGAATAAAGACTCGAGTACATAACTATTATTGTACACTCTCATGAGCAACTAAGATAGACAAGTGAAAACCAACAATTTATGCATTGTGCTTTGAGTCTTTTTGCTTCAATCGAAATTTAGCATACGATATCATTTAAATCCAAATAAATATGGGAGCAGTTTTCATTCAACCTGCCCCTGTGCAGGTCATAAAAAATGACTCTTTCCAGAAAGGGATAAGGTTGAAATGAGATTTCACCTCATTGAGTATATCTTAATATATCTGAGTACACACAATCATGATAAAAAACTAAAAAATTTTCTCATTATTTGACAGAACTAAAAGAACAGTGTACAGAGATAACAATTAAATGATTGCCATTTTTATCTTCAATCCAAATTTATTATAAAGAAAGTTGAAACATGCAGTGCCTACAGAGAGAAGATGTTCATGCCCAAGGAACATGAAATTCTGCAAGCGGCTGCTGAATATGTCATAAAATTGTGAAACTATTTCAAAATGTTTCCCATATAACACTTTCCCAAAGGTAACAAATGTAATCATTATTGCTGACTCATGAATCTAACATTAAATCCTGATAAGCAAGCGGAAATAAAAAGGATTCCAACAAAACTTTTGGATATGAGCTGTAAATTAAACTAGACAAGGAACACTACCAAATACACAAAATACTGCCACAATTTCCAGACTTTAAAAATATCGAGACTCATAGCTGAACATTTCTTACAAAGAAGATATAGATACACAAGAAAAGTATATGAAGTTCAAAGATGATAGGAACAGATTTTGTATCTTCCCCTACTCTAACAGCATATGGTCTCATACAATTAACATTATCAAACTAGCCCAACAGAATCAAGTATGACAAAAAGTGGAAATCAAAGATCAGATTGAACCACAAAAGCATCTAGGTTAAAAGCATGAAGTACAGCCAACCTTAAAAAATCAATTAAAGAAGATTCGGGAAAAATAACAGCATGACAAGAAAAGGTAGGAAAAAGGAGAAGCAAAGCCATCTTCTCACTCAGCCGTGCCAGGATCAATCACAAGACAGATTTTGAGGAATGGAGAAGATGAGTGTTGTAAAAAGGAAGTCTTTGATGTAATCTCATATTAGGGTGCCAGAGAAAAGCAGATGAAGTTAGTATAAGTAGTTCAAAACAGAAGATGTGACCATCTAATAGAACTCGTCTATGAAGAAGGTGGGATATAAGCCTTCACTGATATAAGCAATTACAATCTCAATGAACAGTAAAAACGTTCATAAAGTGACAAAGACCTCAGATATCTAAATAATCAGTAGTTGTGGCAAGTAAGCTATATCAGAGCATATGGATAGAAGATGCATAACAAACAACAAGGCTCTAAGAAATTGGACAACACAAGGTGCCAAGAATCATACACAAGGGTTGTTCTCAAGGTAAATGGTGGTAAGTGCCTCCCTTGAGCCAGTAACAGCCTCAATAATGCCTTCAAGTGATTCTATTTGATTGTCATTAAGCCATAAATCTTCCAACCTGGAAGCAGACCTCCACAGAAACAGTAAAATCAATGATTGAATGAGACAACATACTTCCTAGTGTGGCAAGGAAAGGAATAGACTTACAGAGTGAGATTTTGAATGTCATCTACAGACACCAGCTTGTTTGATGATACATCCAACACACGAAGGTTGACTAATGTTGATAGCCCTTCCATTTTTGCAATTCCATTATGGCTCAAATATAGTTCTTCCAGAGAAATGCAATCCTGGAAATTAAAATAACAGTGAAAAAACATTATTATTTCAGTACAATGGGAATGCAATACAACATGTAGAGAGTTTCTCTCACTTCCAAACAGCAAAATCTTCAACAGTGATCTACCTCAAAACCTTTCATTGAAGTTAAACGGTTACTTTGCAAGCTAAGCTTCTTTATGCATTTCAGCCCACATAAGTTTACTACTTTGATTCGATTTTGTCCAAGCCACAGCTCCTGTAAGTTTGCCAGAGTTTGCAAATTCTCCATTACCTATAAAAAATGTAATAACTTATAAATTAACAGAATGCTCCAACTTCATACATCCTATTGATGTTCTAATTCAGTTCTAAAACAAACACACCATTACTGTATTCATGCACACACATGCTGCATACACATTTGTTAAATTTGTTTTGAGAAATGATTGAGAGAGAGAAAACACTAACCCTCAACCTGTTGGAACCAAGTTCAAGAATTTGCAAATCATGGAAGTGTTCAATCTCCTCCATCTTAGGAACTTCATTTTTTGACACATAAAGCTCCTTGAGTGTGTTGGAAACCTCAGACAATCCATGCAACGACCTGATCTCATTGAAAGAGCAATCAAAAATCAAAAGTTTCTTGAATATGCTGACATCAGGTATTTTTGTCATTTTATTATCTCTCAGCACCAGCTCCTGCAAATGACAACACCAGCTTTAGACAAACATTCGTAACTATGAATGAATATCTTTTTCCTCTCTTTCTAATTTATAAAACTATAGTAAGTTGAAGCTAAATTATAGTGTATTTGGGAGTGCTTTTGATACTTAAAATATTTGTAAATAGCCAACAGTTTTTTTTTGTTTTTTTCAAGTTTATAGTGTTTGGCCCAAAGAAATAAGTTTTTCTTTCATATCAAAGAAGTACACAGAGTACTTAGTTGGTGCTTTATAAACAAGCGTTTATAAAGATATTCTTTGCAGTTTTCACCAGAAAGCACTTTCCCCATAAGCACTTCCAAACGCACCCCAATTTTTTTTTATTCTACAAGGTCCGGGTAACCAAACAAGTGACAAATACCACGTTCAAAAGGGCAACTCGTTTACTGAATATTGCTAAATTATCTCGGAAACAAAAAAATACCTCAAGGCCAGAAACCACGTCCCACTGAGAAATTGGCTCGATAGCAGCATCGTCGATGAGGTTTTGTCGTAGTGAGAGCTTTTTCAGTTTGGAAAGATTCGAAATTCTGGAATCCAAGCTCGACAACCGATTCGCGGTAAGGTCCAACTCGGTTAGATCTGTTGGTAGCTCGACTGAGTCGAGATCATGGAGCTGGAAACTGGTGAGATCAAAAACCGTATTTGACAAGTCAATCTCCACCGCCGATGGTTGGGTTTGATCGTCCATATCGGATGCTTGGAGACTGCGACTACGTTGAAGGACGAAACAATGCCTTCTCATTGGCAAGACAAATTTCGATTACTTCGTCATTCATTGGGCCTTGAAGGAATTGGGCTCGTGTCCCTGAAAACCGTTTGGGCTTGTAGACCATTCCAGTTCCAAGGAATTGAAAATGGTTACCACATTTTGTATCTTCCAAAACCTCTTCCTATTACCATTCTCATCATTTTCGTTATCAATTTATCTTATCTCAAAATTACGTAAGAGGACTCTACATGAATTGAATGTATGTGTATAGTTTGAAAGTGTACTCCTTTATTTTGGACGAATCGACGAAGAGGTAGAGGTATTCGTAATAAATAAATACTCATTTTAGGTAATTTTTTATTTTAATTTAGTAACAAAATATATATATATATATATATATAAAAATTGTTTTTACTTGTGGAGTGCTTTTATAATAAATTTTAATTAAAATAGAAAAATTCACAACTCTATTTAATAGAAGTGGGCATTGTTCGGTTCAATTCAAAATTGAACCAAATCAAGTGATTTTAATTTTTCAAAATTTAAAATTAGAAAAAATCGAAAGAAATTATTGAAATCCAATAAAAACAAATTTAGTAGATTCGGTTAGTTTTTTTTTTATTTTTTAATTTAGCTATTAATTTAATTTCTTTTGTTAGTTTAATATTTTAAAATTTTCACTGATTATAACATATAACATGCCATTAATTTTTTAATTTTCTCAATTTTCAATTTTGTTCAGTTTGATTTTCTGTTTTTGAAACCAAAAAATGAATTGAATTATTTAATTTTTTTTCAATTTTATAAAAAATATATGGCTAATCTGATTTCAATTTTGTTTAGTGTCTTACACTAACCTAAGAAATTTGACTAGGTAAACCATTTAAACACCCGTAAAATTTAAAGCAATTTGGTTACATCTATTAACAAAAAGGATTCATTAACCTGAATGCTTTTTCTCTTAAAAATTTTTATATTGTTAAACTTCTTTAAAATGGTATTTTTTGTAAAATAAAAATTAAAAATAATTTAAGCATTTAGATTCTTCAAATTTTTTGTCCCTTTTTTATAAATTTTTTGAGTTAAAACATTGTAAACTGTAATTATTTGTATTTTTTCATTTAGGCAAGACTAAATAATTTATATTTATTTTTTAATAATTTATTTTATATATATTAATATATATAATCTTTTTTAACGAGAATATATTTACTTTAATAAATTAAGAATGGGTTAATAATAGTCATTAAATATATATAATAATTATATATATATATATATATATTATCTTTTTAATTATTTATTATGACAATAGCATAAATATTTTCAATAATTATAACCGAAAATTTATTAAAACTAACTCAAATTGGTAGAAAATAAATCATTCTCATCTAAAATTAGCGCTTTTAAAATTATTTTCAAATTTGAATTATAACTATTCAAATAACAATTCAATCATTTATATTAAAGATTAAAAAGTCTCAAACGTACTTTTAAAAATTCAGTTCGATCAGATGATAGATCGACCTTCTATTGTCAAAAATATAAACATTATATTGTGAAATTTTCTGCAAAAAACTTTGTCACTCTTCTCTACTATGCCTTCCAACTCTCTGCCTCTTTAATAAAATGAAGGTTTTTTAATTTAAGGATATGATAAATGATCCATATACCTTTGGACATATACAATTGGGTTTAGGCTGAAAAATAGACAAAGCCTAATAAATCTTCTTCTTCAGCTTAACTAGAGAGAAATTATAACTCGAGTACATCATTCAAAAATCATACTGACCTCACATTGATAAAATTCAAGTTTCTCTTTCAAAAAGTGTTAGTTATCATATCAATACCATTGTCATCAATATATACTTTCTTGAGTTCTATCTTTTTAAACTCTAAAATATCTCGAATCCAGTGATATTTAATATTAATATACGTAACTTTAAATGAAACGTAGAGTTCTTTACAAGGTATATAATACTTTGATTATCACATAGCAACACAAAGTTATTTTGATTTAAAACAAGCTCTTATATAAACTTTTTCAATCAAAGTGATTCTTTACATGTTTCTGTAACTATAATGAATTTTGTTTTTATGATAGATAAAGTAATATATTTCTACAATCTATATTGTCATGCTATAGCTCCTTTTGAGAACATCATCAAATAACTCAAAGGAGATTTCTAATATCAAATCTCTTGCCATGTATAAATCGATGAATCTAATGATTATTGGCTTTTCACTTTCAAATAAGTTTCAAACTAGAAGTACCTCAAAGATATCTCAAAATTCACTTTACTGTTCTTTTATTAGATCTGAAAAAAAAAAAATGACTAACCATTCCCACAATGTAAGTTAAATCTAATCAAGTGCAAATTATTGCATACATTATGCTCCCAGTAATAGATGAATAAGGAACATTTTCTATCTGTTTCACTTTCTTCATACTAGATAAACATTTTTTCATATTAAGCTTCAAGTGTACAGTAAGAGAGATGTTCACCACTTTAGTTTTATTTATTTTAAATTGTTAAAGTACCTTTTAATGTACTTTTTTGTGATAACTAAACAATTCTAACTTTTCTAGCATAACTAATATTTATTCCAAGAACTTACTTAGTCAACCCCAATCTTTCATTGCAAATACCTTGCACAAATTACTCTTCAACTTCTTAATTTTATAAGCATCTTGGCAAATTATAAGCATATTATTAACACAAAGTAACAAGAAAATATAGTCACCATAATAATTAAAAGTAGTCTTCTTATAGGATTGCTCCTTCATAAAATACTTAAATTTTTTATACTATTATCATGGCCCCCCAAAATTTTCAAAATTCTTAAAATTTTATATTAATAAATAAAATATTTCTTTTAAATTCCTTCTAAAATAAAAAAAAATCCTATTTTGGCCTCCCTTAATTTAGATTTCTGGCTCCGCTTCTGTGTTTGTCAAGGTTTTTTGTATATCAAATGGGCTTGGTGATGTGTTTTGGTATTTTTAGAAAGTATTTGGATGTGTTATAAAGTGATTTGTGGCTTAATTTTGGTTTGAAACTTTTTGGATTTAAAGAAAAAAATTGACAAAGATTAGAGTGTAGGGGCCCTAAGCCTTTGTTTTTTTTCGGCCAGTGCATGCGCCCATCCAGTTGCTAGCGGATGGGCAAGTGAGGTGCATGCCGCCCACACCTACACGCTAGCCCACCCATATCGCGCGCGCACCTGTATCTATTTTGCATCAAAAATTTTTTTTCCTTAACATATTGTGTAATCAGATTTCGAACACATCTCGACTCGTGTTTTGAGTGATATTAATCACTTTTGATCGTGTTTTAATGAAAACAACACATCAACCTTTTTCAGGGTAAAATTGATATTATTTAAATATTAATTATTTGATAATTAATTAAATTATTTTGTGTTTTTTTAAATACTGATTTAGAATCCATATGTTCAAATGTTGAATATAAAATATTTATTTATATGTTTAAATGTTGAATAAATAGATAAATATTAAAACTATTTATTTGATAAATAAATTAAATAAACATTTAATTATTTATATGATAAACTTTTAAATGTTAGCTTGATAATACACTAAGGTGTGTATGAAAATGTAATATGTGTTTAAATGATTTAAATTCATATATAATAATATTATAATATTTTATTAAGTGTTTAATGATATTTAAATGCATAAACATGTATATATATTGTATATATATATATGTCATTCCTTTTATATTTCAATTATTGTGTATATATATAAGTTGTATGTATGTATACTAGATACATATATCTAGAATATACATTATATATATGTTAATATATAGTAATGCATATTGAAATGTGTGAAAATATATTTAGGTAATAATAATAAAACATTATGATACCATAACAAGACAAATTGGATTTGTTTGGTTATAAAATAATTAGTAATTAATTACTGATTATATTGATATGGCTCGTTAATCATATCAACAAGTTAGTTAGGTCAGTGATCAATTAACTTAGTTTGACCAGTTGACGTAGTTTACCCAATCAAATTTTCGATCAAGCGAAATAAAGAATTTAGTTTGACTAGTCACCTTGAATGAATACACAAAATACAAGTCTTGTATAACAAGAATCGAAATTCCTAAAACTACAATCATGATACACAAATGACACACAAAACTTGTATGACAAGAGACTAAACACAAGCAAACA
>JAVXUL010108018.1:0-18670 GCA_035590515.1 Trichilia minutiflora
CAAGATCTAAAGATAAAGGACACAGAACATCATCTTCACCGTTCATATCAAAGAATAATGTTTCATAATTAATCCTACCAAATTTCAAAACGATCTGACGGTTAAATTTAGAGAAACAAGATGTTGAATGCTCAAAGTTTGCTGGATGACCAAATTCCAGGTTGCCTCTGATTCCAAACACTAATATCTCCACTAGAAGCTCTTTTAAGAAATCCAACCGTTGAAACCAAAAAAAAACATTCCATGATATAACAAAAAAATTTTCATCTCAATCCAATGGTGAAATAACACGATATAAATAAAGTTTTAATACTGTGCAATCTGAAAAAACCCAGCTAAACAGAACAGAAATTTTGTGCCACTTCAAAATCTGTAATGGAGCATAATTATACAAATATGAATGGTCCAAATAAATAAAATACATGTATGAAAATTCTTTCAAAATTTCACATCAATCCGACGGTGGAAAAAGAAACGACCGTCAATGGAAATAAGCTCGCCAAAACTAGTAGAAAACTAGATTGTTCTTTCAGTAAAATCGATTTACCATAACTTTGACTAGAACAATTATTAACAAAATCTGTTCGGTCAGATCGTATATATACAAGTAAAATTTATCCCACCAAAAGATCAGATTATTCCAACGGTCGGATGAAAAATTACATACAAAAATGATGACTGTGACGGCTGGAAAAAATTTCAGAATCGAGAGAAATTCTTCTACCTTCTTTGATTCAGTTGTCATTTTTGCTGTGAATGATGCTTCAATGGCTTTTCATTCATTTCTCACAGACGACGCCAACTATTGATGTAAGAAAACATCACGATGACTTTTCTACACCAGCAGATTTTTCCTTCTTCTTGTTCTTGAACTTGATGCTGCAAAACACACAGAACACACTCACGGCGGAGGTGCGGTGGTTGGTCGATTTTGGGCGTGTTTGTGACTGGACTTGGGAGAGACCTAAGCTGCCTACGTATCCCCTTTCCTCTCTCTTTTCTCCTTGTTGATGCAAAAAAACGTCACGACGACTTTTCCTACACCAGCAAATTTTTCCTTCTTTTGGATCTTTGGTGCTTCCCTCTCTTGGTTCTTTGGTGGGGGGATCAAGTCACACATAGTTCTTTGACGAGAAAGGGATGGTGATAATATAGAGGAGATGGTGAGCTGGCAGGCTAAAGTGATAAGGTGGCAATCCCAAGGAAGCATAGGGCGGCTGTAATAAATGCGTATGGTCCCACCATGATGATGTCTCTGCCACTTCACCACCGAGTGTCTGAGTGTCTGTACCTCTGAGTGAAGCTTCTAGCTCTCCCGAGAGTGAAATCCCCTGGTTCTCGGGAGGTCTTCACACAGCGGGTGGCAGCCTCGGTGTCGTCAAGTGGTAGGATGGTGGAGACTGGTATACCCTGAGTGTCCACGAGTCCGACTGCGAGTCGGCCGCAAATGAATCATTGGAGGTCATCTGAACAGTAGATTCGGGCAGAATATTTGAGGCGCTTTAACCGTCTCTTCGATGATGTAACCAGCTGCTCAGGAAGACGTCGCGTCGGGGAGTCCATCTGAGGAACAGTACCTCTGTATAATGGGCCTGGACAAAGACATGACGGTGGACTTGGGCCTGTGAGCTGGACCACACTAAAATCCCTCAACAAATTACTTTATATTATTATCTAATCAATAAAAATAGTATTATTAAGCAACTTAAGGTTTTTAATATTACTCAAAATATATTATTTTATAAAAACATATTATATACTTGTTACTATAATTGCTTAATTTTTTAAAATTAATTATATTTTTTAATTTATATATATATATATATATATATGTATGTATGTATGCTTGTTTTTATATTTATTTACATACAAATTTTATAAGTCAAAATTCATAAAATTATATCTAATAAATATTAATTTAATACGATTTGATTTAAATTCCTGAGTTCACCCCTTTTTGACATTGTCCTTTTCAATCCTCTGTTATACAAATTTTCAAATTTGAACAATAACTCGAGAAATTAGAAATCTATCTCTCCTGCTTCTCTTAATCCCATTATCAAACCAAGTAAAATTTTTATCATGCAGTGGTAAATCAATAAAATCCTCCTGCCTAATAAAGTCATTAAAATCATCTAATCCTAATATTGCAAACCTACGCCATAATAGGAGTGATAATTTGAATTATTATACGATTATTCGATATAATTAAATAAATTTAAATTTAAAATTTTTAATACGAATAATAATTAGATCGTATTTATATCATACGATTAATAATCGTATCATATTTAAATTTTAAATCTTACTTTTTAAATTTAATTAGATTGTATTCGTATCATACAATTAATAATCGTATCGAATTTGAATTTTACCTTCTGTTATTCGTTTAAAATATGATTAAAATACGATTAGTTAAATAAATAAATATATTTATATAAATAATTATATATAAATAAATAATTATTTAATATAATAATTTAATTTATATTTAATATTTATTTTATATTTAAATAAATTAATTAAATTTTATATTAATTAATTTAAATAAATTAGATTGAGTTAATGATCAAATTATATCGTGTTATATCACTTATTTTAAAAATAGATAACATAATTAATAAATGAATAACATGATTAATAAATAAATCGTATACGAATTGAGAATTATTGATATAATTAATAAATGAATCCAAATTAAATGAATAAAAAAATATTATAAATACTATATATTTATTCAAATTAACACATGTACGTCTAAATCTCATACTAGAAATTGAAACAGTATTGAAATCACTGACCACACGCCAATTCCCTTGGAAACGACCTTTACTCTCTAAAATCTCATCCCGAAGTAATCTTTTCCCTTTCAAATCATAAGGTGCATAAACATTAACAATAATACAATCAAAATTCAATAACCTCGGTCTTCCTTTTAGACCAATAAATCTATCCCTAACAAACAACCCATTTCTTTCTAAAGATACCATAATCTCATATAGTTAGTAACCCTCCCGATCTACCTATGGCAGGACTAACTACCCAATTAAACTCTATGAAATGCCAAAACTTATTTATCTATCATTTTTTAATTACTTCTATAATTTTATATCTTGAATCATTATGGACCGACGTTAAACAAATTGAGTCAAATTAACTTATTTATCATATGAGTCGATAAAATCCATAAGATAATGGGTCTAAATAAATCAATTCATGCATTAATTTAAAAATAAAAAATCACATAAAATAAAAAATAAATAAAATACCTTAATTATTAACAAATATTATTTTTTAAATTTTTTAAATTTTTAATAATTAAATTATATAAAATTAAGAAACAAAAATTTATTACCTTCTGTTGAGGGATTTTAGTGTGGTCCAGTCCACGGATCCGAGCCCACCTCCATGTCCTTGTTTAGGCTTATCATATAGAGGTGTTGTTCATCAAATGGATTTTCCGACACGACCTCTTCCCGAGAAGCTGGTTACATCATCGGAGAGACGGCCAAAGCGCTTCGGACATTTTTCCCGAATCTACTGTTCAGAGGACCTCCAACGATTCATCCACGGTCAACTCGCACTCGGACTCGCGGACACTCGGGGTATACTAGTCTCCATCGTTCTTCCACCTAACGACACCGAGGCTACAACTCGCTGTATAAAGGTCTCCCGAGAACTAGGGGATTTCATTCTCGGGAGAGTTGGAAGCTTCACTCGGAGGTACAGACACTCGGGCACTCGGGGATGACGTGACAAGTAACAATATCACGTTTTCCCATATTCATTGACTTTTACAGTAAGTTGCCCTGAGCACACCAACCACGCAGCAACACGTGTCCAAAAATATAAACTCCTAGGCTTCCAATATATAGCATCCAGAAATTGAGGAAGGGAGAGATTCTCTTATTTTTTACTCATCCTAATAGATTTTTCGCAGACTTTGGACGAATGTTATAAGGACTTCCCATAAAGGGTAAAAAGGTTCTTCTTGTACACATATATATGGATATGCATACATACATACATTCATAACATATTTCTATTCTCTCTAAAATTTTTACGTTCTTAGATTGCATGCATACTTCTCACACATTAAGTAAAATCCTCTTTAATTTAAGTATCAGAGGTTTTCGTCATGAAATCAGTTTTACCCCTGAGCTGTTCTGTGTTTTGCAATCTCAGAGCTCAGAAACGAGAAACATAAATCTGTTGGTGCACGAAATTGAGAGCGAAGCTAATTTCTTGCATCAATAATTATAAAATAATTATAAATAACTTTACATAATAATTTGTATGCGTATTCATATAATGAATTTATCATGTTTTATGGACCAATTCTTTTTAATCTATAGTATATTAACAAATTTCATTTATTTTAAATTTGATTTATGGGCAGAATTATGATTTGGATGCAATGTGGGGGTGGTTTTGATAAGAATTGATGGCGCGATCTAGGGAGGCATTTGGATGAAATCTGGGATACATGCATAATTTTGAATTTTTTATGAGGGTGATTTGGTCAATTCGATACAAAACGTTGTTTTGTGGGGACCATAATTAGGAAGGATATGTCCTATGCATATGCTACGAAGTAGCAGAATAATCTATAATGGTGTATACGTTACAATCACTTTAATTTATTTTAATTTTAATTTTCATTTATTTCTTTTTTATTTTTGTCCTATTTTTCATCCACGTGTAAACGTGTAATTTTTTTTTTCTTTTCTTCATCTTTTTTATGGATAAGTATTAACTGAAAAGAAAAACACTTATTTAAAACATGTTTTTTTAACTAATTAAATCAATTTATCTTTTTGGAAAAATAGCACTAAGTTCTTTAAAAAAAAGAAAAATGGCACTCGGCTACTTTTAAAAATTTTTCTTACAAAATTAAAAATATGAGTTTTAGTTCCCACCATTAATATTTAATGTAAAATTGAATAAATATACAAAAAAAAAATAATGATGATTACATCTTAAATTTTTTCTTTTTACAATTGGCACTTATCTACGTTTTAATTTTTTATAAAAAGATCTTATTTTTACAAATTTTAGGAATATAAATTTTCATTTTTTTTAATTTGTAAGAAATAAAATATAGTTATAATAAATTTTAAAAATACTTAGCAGAAGTGGTTGTTTTTTTTATTTTGTTTTTTTACTTTTAACCTTGTACTTGCTATCCAAAACATGATTTACACACAACCCATCAAAGAAGGCTAAATACAGCCTTTTCTGAAAAACAAAAAAAAACACTGTTTTAATTCTAAATAATTTAATTAATTTGATTTTTCATACTAAAAATAGAAGGTTAGGTAATCAATTTGCTCTTACATGAATCTAAATTATTTATTTATTTATTTACA
This sequence comes from Trichilia minutiflora, assembly GCA_035590515.1. Taxonomy (NCBI): domain Eukaryota; kingdom Viridiplantae; phylum Streptophyta; class Magnoliopsida; order Sapindales; family Meliaceae; genus Trichilia; species Trichilia minutiflora. The sequence continues at coordinate 5,370 of JAVXUL010108018.1, forward strand.
TTAAGTTAGATAGAGTGCAGTTAAAAGTGTGAAATCTTTAAAAAGGGAAAAGTGGAATTAGAATAAAATTATATCATAAATATTTTTTTATACGACTTTAAACTTTTTTGTGAAATAAAGGGATAAATAAAGCTAGTCGTGTTTTATCATTTTCATGCCACTTAAATTATATTATAATATATACAAATATTATTAAAATTCATAATGTGATGTTTATTTTCTATAACGAGTACAAAACTAAAGATTCGATTTTTTGTGATCATTATCGGACTTTTATATGAATAAATACTATAATAAAATTTTTAATTATACATGGATAGAAATATTATATTTAGACAAAATATGCATCTTTTTAATATTAGTAAATTAAGAATAAAGAATAATTCTAATCTTAATTCTTTTATAAAATGGATTGATTTTGATTAAAAAATTATATGAATATAATGCACCAAAATAAATAAAAAAGAAAATCATATTATATTTTTCAAACCTAAATCACACAAATAAGATATGATTCTTATTGGAGACAAAAATTAAGACCACTATTCCGACTAACTCTTGTCAATCTCACAATTATACCCTCGAGCATCCCAAGCGTGATGTTGATCTCTACATGAAACCTTTAAATGGGAAGCAAACCTCGTGAGCGACCTAAGAATTTTGGCACCAACGGAGGTCGTCCCACTCTCACCAAAGCAAGTCTCGATTTAGGAAAATGGCATCAATCTATGCAAACTCTAACCTAAAAACGGAGATGGTAAAGAGGGGTTATGTATGAGTCTCAAGGTCACTGCAAAACTATCATATCATATATAAGATTTTGTGTGTGCAAGTTATAATCTAGATAATTATTTCAAATCTATAGGCAATAATTATACAATAACTCATTAATCGATGTCAACACACAACCCCTCTGACAAATGTCAACTCCTCATTCTCCAATGATTTCACGTGCAAAGGTACGAGAGAACGTGCCATCAATCACTATAAATATCAGCACACTTTTATCGTGAAAGACGTTAAATATAGTAATCATTAGTGCACCTATCTCACTTGAATATTTATATACTTTTTTCCTTTCTAGTTATAGTTTCATTCCCTTTTCTCTCAAATCTTAAGTCTAATTTAAGTATTGGAGTTTATATATTTGGAAGTTGGTATTATTCCTAATTTATTCTCATGTAGTTTCAGATAACTGAGAAGAAGCTACCTCATAGATCTTGTTGACTCAAGGTAAGTTTTGTTAGCCTCATCGATCATAAGAAAAATATATAATTTATATGATACTTGAAATTTTTTGTTCAAGAAAAATTTAGGTATTGACAATTCGAATTCATTGTGAAATCATACCAAAACTTAGTCCGAATATATGGCACGATGATTTGAACTTACCCTAGCAAATTAATTAATTTAGATGATAATATTAAAACTTTAATCTAGATATTGTATATCACAAATTTAAAATATATTTATTGTTTAGACGATAAGTAGTGGGAGAATCATCTTTTTCTTTGGATTATTGAAATTGCATTCATCAATCATTTAACCCACAACCAAAATTGGCTTGAGATTTATCACAAACCTTCCCCAGTTAAAAATAATAACACAATATTTATGAGATAATAACATTTGGGTCTCTACATTTTAAATTTTGATTGTTAGATTTATTGGTGAATAATAAGTCCTTAATTTATGTTAAAATAGCCAAATTATCATTTTAAAAATGTAACAAACTTGTCAATAACCTTGCTAACATGGATGTTAGTCTTTTTTCATTAATTTAGTAGTCTATTATTGCTTGTGAAATTGTTAAGTATCTCAATCATGATATTTGAGTTTTCCATCCTATAATTTTGATTAATTCTTTAATTTTTTAAATATTATTTTTCAGTTCGGTTTTATGTCTCCTTACTTCAATCTCTTTCTTTTTTAAATAAGTTTTCCTCCTCCTCAATTTTTTAGTTAAAAAAAATGGATGATTTATTTGATACATATAAATAAATTATGTTCTCATTTGTGAAAAATCTCAAGACCTTAGGAATACAATATTAGATAAACTCATTTTTTGGGACCCAAAAACTTTTAACAAAAAATGTCATCACTAATATTCACAAATTATAATTAATTAATCAATTAATCATGGACTCTAAGCACAACCTTTACGAAACGGCGACTGAAACAAGACAAAATTGAAGAGACAAATTAGCTTTAATTTTGTGGGTTACGTTTGTGGAAAGAGATAAGGGATGGTAATTAATTGAATAATTAAATTAAAACGGAAAAAGCTTCTTCGAGTGCAATGTGGTGTCACATATGGACTTTATTTTGGTGCCCTAAACATAAAGTAAACGCCTATTAATTAATAATTTTGTAGATGATTAGTCTCTTAATTAATTAAATATTATGAATAATGAGTATAGAATATATATAATATCAATTGATTCAACATTTCAACAAGTCAATTACGAAATTTGATCGAAATATACATGTGAGACAAATTAACCATATAATTGGACTTAACAAGCCTACCGAAGTACATTGAAAAATTTTGTAGCGTGGATAGTCACACTTTATAATATCAATAATATTTATAACGTAAATTTTTTAATTTATACAGACTAATCACATGATAATTTAGTAATAGGAAGAAAATGCCGTATGCGATGTTGGGTAATTACTAGCTCCTGTTCTAAAGTGGACTACAAAATTTGAACTTATTAAGGTTCTTTAAGATTTAATTAAATTAATTAATGAAAAGAGATTTGCATAAGAATGAAGATGCAAATTAAAAGCTAGGTTTTATCTTATCATATTCATATGGGATGTTGGCATCCTCTAAAAAAAATTAAATTAAAATTTTAATAAAAAAGAAAATTGTTATTTATATAAATAATTGTGGGACAGATTACTTAAAAATACAAGATTTTAGAGTTGGGGATTGAGTCATAATAGGAATGATGTCAGATATTCTACAACTTTCGTAAATTACAATTACTTAATTATCTGTCTTGAAATAGTTTATTGTTACCTTTATTTATTATCTCTTTTAAAAATTTGATTGAAAGAAAATTTTGATTAATTAAGAAGAAAGTAGACATCTTAAATATCCTATTTCATCTTAATAAAATTTTGATTAAATTAAAATAATTTACTAAAAAAGAGAATAAACATCTTAAATATTTAACCTCATTTCAATTATTATTTAATTAACAAAAAATTTAATTAATCAAAAAAATAAACATTTTATATGTTTTATTTTAATCTTGATCAATTGCTCAAAGAAAATAATTAATTAACTCAGAAATAGAGTAGATATTTTAAATATTTTATTAAATTTGTCAAATAGGTCGGGTTGGTCCAGCTTAACTCGATTCTGTCCATTATAAACTAACCTTAAATGGATCGAGTCGATCCAACCTATTTATTATGCAGATTAATATTTTACTAGCCCTAACCCAGTCTGCAGGCTAACAAGCCTAAATGGGTCAACCCGCGGACCGATTTTAAGAAGTTAAAATTAAAAATAATATATAAAATACACTAATTACTAACAAATATAATATGTTAATAGCAATAATAACTCCATAATCTAAATACAACATAAACTAACTATATTATCATTTGATATATAAAAATTTTAACAAGTCAAATAAAAGTTTTATCAACAACTATAAGTTCAAACACATATCTTAAATCTCAATATTAATAAATTCAACATCACTCAATATTCATAAATAATAAGTGTAATATCATTATTACTATTCAAATATAATCAACATCATCCAAATATAAAGATAAAAAAATTTAAATTTAATTTTTTTAGTTAAACGAATTGATCTACAGGTTAAATAGATTAGTCCATTTAACCCAGGCTAAATCGGTCTGTAATTAAATGAATCAATTTTATTTAGGTCTTAACCCACCTAAATAGTAGGTTAAATGAATCAATCCACAAATTATCGACTTGTTTGATAACTCTAGTTTTACCCTAATTTTTATTTTAAAAAAATTTAATCAATCTAAAAATAAGAGTAAACATTCTAGACATCTTATCTTATCTCGTACGTTTAATTAATAAAAAAATTTAATTAAAGTTTAATTAATCAATTATAAATATCATACTTCATTTTGACTAATTTAATTTAACAAAAAAGAAAAAAGAGAATAGGCAACATAAATATCTAATTTCGTTTTTGATTTAAGTTTAATTATATTAAATAAATTTTAATTAACCAAAAGAGAGAGCATACATCCTAAATATCCTACTTCTGTCTTGATTAATTTTAGTTATTATTTTTAATTGATTAGCCAAAAGATGAAAATAAGAATCCCAAATATCTTACCTTAATCTTTAGTTAATGTTTAAATTAAATAAAAAAGATAAAAAAAGAAAAATTTAAACTAATTCATAAATATATTAAAGATTTAGGTCAAATTCACAAATATCTAAAACTTAATCCTTTAAGATAAAATATAAATATTTCATAAATTTTACTTGATAAAAAATAAGATTAATTTGCAAACTAAATAAACATTAAAGTCAGAATGTAAATATTTAGATTTAAGTTTAGGATTCAATTGAAGGAAATTTTAAAATTTAAGATGTAATCAAAATTAATCAAAATAAACCTAATTAAAATTAATTAAAATGAACCTAATTGAAATTATCCAATCAAAATTTGAAGTTAGGTTTCATCTAGCTGCCCCCAACCGTTTTGCACAATTAAATATTGAAAATTTAATTCATGGGTTTTGCTAGAGTAATTATCATGTATTATACATATTTTTTAAAATAATCATATAAAAAAACAAATAATAATAAACATAATATATACATATTATTATATTAATAAAAGATTAAATAAATATATATATATATTTTTGAGATAATGCATAATAACATAACTTTTTGTCTCTTCTCTTAACGATTTTATATTCTTATATTTGCAGATTTTTTTCCACTTCTTACATATTCTCTGAGTGCTTTTTACCTCTTTGTGCTCTCTTTGTCTATTTCTGCCTCTCTCTATTTTTTTTATTTTTGTGTCTTTTTTTTCCCCCTTCTTTATCTTTTCTCTGAGTATCGTTTTTTTTTTGTCTCTCTCCTTTGTTTTTGCTACGTATCTTCTTCCTTCTCCTCTCAAACAGTTCTTCTTCTTCTTCCCTTTTTTTTTTTCATAAATAGAAGCTCAACTCCTTATTTTTCATAGCTTCCAGTAGCTTTTCAATTATCATAACTTCACAATAACTTTCTCAGGTTTCAGTTATGTGAATTTGAATTATTTTTATATTTTTATATTATTTATTTATTTTTAATTAAAGAATTAAATTGGGATATATATGGGACAAGTAAGAAAATTCCAAAAATTAAAGAAAGAAAAAGTCTTGTTAGGACAATTGACAGTTTGTTTGATTAGGCCTTAAAATTGAATTTTATTTTATCATAATTTTTTTTAATGTAATAAAATATTTCGATTAGGTTAAATATTATTGGTTTTCTACCATGATAAGTTTGAAGTGACTTGCACGAATGATATGAAAAGCAAATAATTTTTACCATATACGAAGAGTCAAAGATTATAACAAGTAAAATAAAATAATTTGTCTTCTTATTATGATTCCTTATGGTCTTAGTCATTTATCAATAATTCCTATAAGTAGATTGATTCTAGTTAGTCATAATTCGGTGATTTTTTTATTAAGAAGAAAATTAATTATTATACGATTAATTTTTTATTATATTATCTTGTGAATAGAAATTATGCAAATTTTGAGTATTTTAATAAATATTATTTTAATTTTGACTACTACAGTGCGTAGGACTTGTTTTTTCTACTGTATTTGTATAAATGAAAAATAAGTTAAATTAAAATTTGCTAAATATTTTGATTATCATTCTCATGTATATAAAGTCTAAAATTTATTTTTTTAATAATATTATCTTTTAACTATGAGTTTAGACAAATTTCTAGTGTTATCGATATTCTAAAAAATTATTCCACCAAATGAACAAAGAATAAGATAAACCCAAATTCATTGAATAAGCATATTTATTACAATGCTTAAATATAAAATTCTAATTTACTTTTGAAAAAAAATTACCAAAATTCTCTCTGATTTTATGAAAATTAAGTGTATGTTTGTCTCTCATCTTGATTTATATATAGTTCTAAAATTTTATATTATTCTTTGAATTAGATTAAAAAAAATTTCTAACATTAGACAATTTTTTCAAAATATTTAATTTAATTTTTTAAAATTAACTTCTTTTATGTGAATTTCAAAGAAAAGAGAAGGAAGCCACCAATTCGAATATTCTTTTCTTCTTCTTCTTCTTTAATAATTTGTTTGACTTTTGCATATTTTGTACTTAATTAATTCATTAATTAAAAAGAAGTTTGCAGTATGAAACTGATCAATTAACTTCTTGTGATCATATGATATCCCATTTTAAAAAAAAACTATGCAATAAATATGAAGGAGAATATTTAATTAATTAATAATATGAAGAAAAAATGATATTAATCTGCAAGCTGTTTAGCGCATATGATCATAAAGACAGCGAACTTTGAGATTCAATATTTATCATTAATTTGCAAAGATATTGTCAGAATTCGATGATGTCATGGTAGAACTGCATTCGGAAGTGCTTTTATAGCGAAAGCACTTCCTATAATAATATTATTATTCTACAGATGGAAGGACTGCTTATCTTCAAGCAAACGTATCATTTGTCGTTTGCTTTCTAATGAAACACTGATTACCTATTGACACACAGTTCATTATCAAACACGAACGCAAAACCAGAGAAGCACTTATAAATAAAAGTGCTTAAAAATAATGAATAATAGATATTACGGCCGATCTTTTGACTCGTGGTTGAAACGTTGAAAAAATTAATGCATGCGTCCACGCCTGGAAGCTGCAGCAAAAGCACATGTTGGAGGCTACTGCTGCACGTAGATTCACGTTCAGTTTCTTCTTCTTCTTCCTCGCAATCATCACATAAATATTATTGATTCAACTAGATAATAAAATATTATAAGGTGTACGTATATTTGTCTTTTTTTAGCAAACCGAAAGTAGTTTTGCCGTTGAGTTGGAGTTGTAGACTTTAGTGGTTCTACATTCTACTTCTAGCCAGCTTGCTTAGAATAATGACAATAATGTAATAACTTTCCCGGGAAAACTGGAAAATGATGGAAAATCTCATAGATAAAACCATGTGAAGGAGATACGAGTCACATGCATGCATGAAAACTGAATACATTGATTAATTTTATTTTTTTAAAAGATCTTTTATCTTTAAACGCTGACATTCTGCAGATTTTCTACAGCCAAATTTTCTGCAGGTTTTATGGGTATTCAGTTATATATGCAATTATATTATTTTTTATTAATAAAATATTATAACGAGAGAGTGAAAAACTATAATAATAATAATGTGTAACGGCTGAAGCTAAAAGGACCGTAGAAAAGTTTCTGACAAGCGCTTGTTTGAAGCCCGTGTTACCAGGCATTGGCATCTGAGTTCACACATGTTATCTGAATTTAGTTTCGTACAGAGAGAGTATTTTTATAAGCGTTATGATAACAATTATAAATTTTTGGTAAATTAGATTACAAAAATTCCGTCTCAAGCCAAGCCAGTACATTTTCTCATGTGCCAACCTTCGATCTTCATTAATTAGGAAACTCGTGTAAGTTAGAAGGGAAGATTGCAAATACATAGCAAAAGTCTTTGATTCCGTTTGAGATTATGGTATTTTTATTGTGCACAGAAAATAATATCAAAATTTTATTTAATAATATTAATTTTTATTCAAATTTACTTTTTTTTTTAATTATTATTTAATATATTTTAGTATTTTCATCTTAAAATAACTTTAATTCCAAAAAGAAAACTGTTTCTTGGTGCGGGAAAGTCCAAGGCACCCATATAAGGCTAAATTCAAGGAATGCTACAATGCCTACAAATACATATACTTCTATTCTTAGAAATTAGAAAGCTTATTATGAAACTAATATTTGGGTTATAAATCTCATTTCGTAACTAATATTTGGGTTATCAAAGAATGGAAGACTCATTTCGTCTTTTCCTCTTGTTACTTGATTTTCGATTGTCACTCTTTTGGTTGAACGACTCTCTTTCAAGGGACAAATCCGCAAAAGCTTGTTGAGGTAAGAGAATTGCGTGGTAAATTTGGTTTTGCACAGTGTTCATGCCTGCAATACTTGAGGCCACGGTTGAAATAGTTGGATGATAGTGTTTGGATAGAAGGTTGAGCTCCCAAAGGACTGAAGCAAGTGCACCACTTAAATTGGGGTCCAAGGCATAGGGCTGATATTTCTGCAAGTAATCATAGTTTAACCGAACAAATTATTTGCAGAACTATCTAAATAAAGTCACTAGATATAATTACTAAAACCAGAGTTCTTAAAAAATAGCCACATTGCCATGAGGAGTTTTATTACAGAACAAGGCTAGCAAGCGAACTTACAGCAATAGAATCTGACACTGCACTTCCTCCTGCACCATTTTCCAACAGACTTTGGCACTTAACATTCTTTTGAAGAAGATTTCTTAAAGTGACCAAGGCTGCAAGTTTCATGAAGTTAAGAAGAAAAACTCGTGTTAAACCTTAGAAAGTATCAGGCATACTACTAAATCCTTTAAAATAAGAAAACATACCTGCCATGGATTTTGCAGATCCAATGCATAATGAGAAAGTAGCCAACCGTTTTACAAATGCAGCAGCCTTTTGCATGTCGTGTTGTCTATTGTCACATAACATAATCTTCGATGCCTCAGCTAACACTTCACCCTGATCTCTGAGCAACAAAAACATGGCAAATAAGTGAAAAAATTATTGATAATAAGCACTACTTTATGGTAGAAATGTGTCATAAAAAATAATAAACTCACGAAACAATGCAATGAGTCTGATAGACCTGAAAATATTTAAAAGAAATAAAGTGATCGAACAACTTCTGCACAAATTCAACAACAGGCATTTTCCTAGTCTCATCAACAAGATTGATGGGTTTGGAAATCAAAAGAAATCAACGTGGTAAATCACAGTAGTCTAAATGAGACTTTGGAGGTAAGCAAGCAAGCAAGAACTTGATAATACTAGATTACATCTCTTAAAGCCAATCAATATAGCGTGAGCTTTCTATGGCCAACAGTTTTGGATACAAAATGGTAGAACAAACCTTCCAGGCCTGTACTCAAGAATTAGATTGTAAAGCTGGACAAAGAAATCTTGTAAATCAACATTTAAGAGATCGAGATTAATCCTCATGACTTTAAAAGCAACAACACAGCATTGAAGGCGCTCGGATACAGTCAAATGATTCTAGCATTTCTGGGAAGAACTGTTGTTGTGGCTAAATTCACCAGCAAGTTTTTTCAAATAGTTCATAAGATCACCGATGTAAGCTAAGTCAATTAGATGAGATAACTTCCCTAATCCATTCAGACATGGAGTGAGCAGGGGGTGGGTACCAGATGCACTGTCAATCGAACTAGCATTTGCTTCAGATCTGAGCAAAAAACATAACAGAAACTAAGCAACCACTCATACACATGAAATTCTAGAGAACATTAATGCCTAGCTTCTTGTATAATACAGGAACGCACCTGGCTGCGGAAGACACCATGGTATGCTTTAGAATACAAAAATACGCCTCAAATACAGCAGAAAGCGTCTCTGTCTGCATCCTTCTCTTCTCAATGACATTTGGGGCTAAAGAAGCAGCTTTGTAATCAGCCGCAACCTGTGTGAAACAATAAAAAATGGCAATTCCACAAGTATAATGAGCAAAAAGACAGAAAAAGGAAGTGATCGAAGATCTTGATAGAATAAGTACCTCCTCTCTTGTCTTTGTCGTCAAATCTTTCCTGTTTTTCTTTCTTTCATTTTCCTGCAATTGACCTGGCTCCCCAACATTCTTTCTCTTCTTATAACTTTTCTTATTTTTAACCATACTATCCCCCTCTGGCAGTTCATGCTTCCGAAGATCTTCATCAAATGACAAGAACATAAACACCTAGGAAAGATACCAAGTCATTAAGCCAAGTTTAGAAGATAATTTTGAATATAGCAAAGACAAATGAGTTAAGAAAAGCATAAGCATCTCATACCTCAACAAAATCAGGATGCAATTGACAATTATTGGCTTTCACATTGTCTGCAATCAATTGAACAGTCTCAACAATAGCCTCACCACCATGTTTTCCTTCATTGGTAAAAAGCAACTTAATTGTACCACAACAAAGCTTTCTACGAACACGTAGGCAATTTAGTTGCAGGAAAAGGAAACAATACTCAAAAAGTAGAGTCATTACTTTTAAAACGAAAGACAGATTATTAGACTCTGCTTTGTATGAAAAACAACATTAAGACACTCTAGACTAGGGACCATATTTAGCAGAGTAATTAATCACCAAGGTCATTACAAGATAGGGCAAAGATTTTTCACCATTGAATAGTGGCTAGAATAGAGAACATTTACCAAAACAGACTAGACCTGTAACAAATTTGCAAATATGGAAAAATATGAATAGGAAATAAAGATGCGAATGGTCACTATTTCGTTAAAGAGGAAAAAGAACACTCTCTGATTCTGGGTTTTTGAACCCATGACATTTATATTATCTGCACTTCATCAAATAGTATCCAAATCCCCAACTATTACCATCAATTCAAATTCCTCAATAGATTACTGAAAAAGATTTGACAAATGTAAGATCAAAAGAAGTAAATATAACAGAACCTCACAACATCATCCTGGGAGCCTAGGTTTCTGACAACAACCTCCAACAAGCTCTCATGGCAGTTGAAATGGGGAACTGCATCAAGCTAATTGCAAATACAACGAACAACCACTTGATGAAACACAGGCTGCTTTTCTGATGCTATCATCTTCTGGAGGTAAGCCTGCAGATAACACCCAAGATGAAGATTAATTCATATAAAATTTCACTTATTTGAGTATGTATGCACATAAATTTAGTACTTTGACCTTGTTCCTCTCACCTAGGTTTTGCTCTAACTTGTTTCCCTTCCTCTCAACCAAAGAATTAAAATCAGATAAAGATTCAGATGAAGAGCTAAAATAAAAAAATGGGAACAAAACCAGGAGTATTAGTAGATAAAAGAAAATTCTTTTTCTCTCAAAACTCTGTTCATCTTCAATATCTTAGATTTTTCTCTGTCTAGGATTCCTTTGGCTTGCAAATTTATCAAACTATACATGAGTGAGCTAATGAAGAACATTAATTTGTGAACTTCACTTATATTTACTATTAAGCTGCTAACTAAGAATATCTGAACTCAAATCAAGCTAATAGTCTACCTAGAATTTAGAATTATCTTTAAAGCATGAAACAGAAAACATGAAATTGGAAGATACGGAAAGAGAAACACACAGCAAGCATGCAAATCTCAAATCAAATTGAGACTCCAACAACTCTAACCTTGTACGAGGATAAAAGAGTTGATTCATAGATCGCATCTTCTTAACCTCCTTTGAAACCTTCATCTCCAGCTTTTTTTCAGCAGGAAGTCTAAGCCAGTAGCTGTCTTATATATGAAGTATAAGAATACTCAAATTGTAACAACCAAAGAACAAAAGTTGACCACACACAAAGCATACAGGTAGTGTTACAAACAAAACAGGAGATCTACCCAGGAATGATGTCTTTAAAAACAGCCAACAATGACAGCAGCCCAAGTTTGGCAATAGAAGGATTCTCATCTTTAGCAATCTGTAACATCACTTTCAAAGATTTAATATTGGACTCTGGATCAGCAAGCAGTGCCATTCCCAGTTCTGCAAGTTTACACTTCTTACTTTCAAACACTTCTTCAGCTGGGAGATCTTGTTTCACTTCAGCCTAAACAAATAGAAAACAATGTATCATGGACTATACAAAACACAAGTATAAGACATGCTATCATCTCATCCACACCAAGAACTTATTTTGAAGCGGTTAAAGTGGGTAAAACATCTTGAAATGTGAAATATAGACATAATATGAATGCAATCATATAAGCATAAATGCACCAAAGGACAAAGTTGGCAATGCATCAAAAGACAAAAAATCAATCAATACCGGATAGGCATAGAAGGGAATGATACCTTCTGATCTTATGATAAAGTTGCCAACATGACAAGGAACAAATATAACTTCATATACACATATAGTCAACAAATATAAACCAACAAGAATAAATACATAAATACATGAAATAGAAATATAACGATACGATACCAGTGTCAGTGCACAAAGATTTCCCAATACATTTTCGTTCTCACCATAAGCATTATGTTTACATTTGCAAAGCTTCCCTTAGTGCTACTCCATTCACATTTGATTTTTAAAAGTATGTTTAAATTCTCAGGTTAAACATTTTCAATTTGGTTCAGTTCCGGCCAGCAGAAAATAAGCTGGCTTTTCAATAGCCTACAAAAAAATATGATCAGCAAATCCAGCAAGAAAAAAACCAGGACTGCTGCATGAGGGGCTTGTTCAGCTTCTTCAAGTTTGCTCAACTCCTTTCCTTGTCTTTTTGCCTCTTTCTTACTTTTCTTAAGCTTCGCTCTCCTTTCCGCTTTTGTCAGCTTAACTATGCCTTTATCTGCACCGTCATCCTTTTTGTCATGGCCTTCTTTATTTTCAACTTTATCATTTTCCACCTTAGGTGCTGCATCATAACATAAAGCACAAACAATTCACACTTTGTATCACAATCAAATCAAGCCATCCTACCTTCAGTAAAAGATTTGCCAATGAAAAAGAAAGGAAACAAAAATTCAATACTTGTGCGGTAATAGAGTTTCCCATCCAACGTCTTAACAGGAAGTGTGTCAATAGATTCAAGTTGATGCCCTTTATCCTCATTTTCTTTCAGGACAGACTTCTTCCTCAACGGTATCTGATATAAAGCCTCCAAAGCATCTTCTTTCACATCCGCAACACTCGTTACATGGCTAAGTATAAACAAATAAAGATATTTCTCAAAATTCTTATTGCACAGAATATATATAGAATCACAATCCTATAAAACCATTTTCTATATCACCTAGATGTTTTATATTGCTCATAATTTTTTATAATAAAACTATTTTTCAAAGAATATGTAATATCCCGTGTTTTAAGTGTATTGTTGTAGTATAAGTTGACAATCTAGTGTGAATGATAGTACACTGCCAAGTACTCCGTAGTTTTCTTGGCGATATTATAGGTTATCGAACTCCGATTTAGATGAATTTTTTTTTATAGAAAGCTAACA
>JAVXUL010108028.1:0-18668 GCA_035590515.1 Trichilia minutiflora
CAAACATATGATTTGGGGTTTGATCTAGCATGTTTGATTGAATAGAAAGTTGGGGATTTGATCAATAGGATTAGGGGATTTCAAGAACTCAGATTTTTTGGGGTTTCCGTATCACCCCCAGTTGTTGGAGTCGTGTCGGACATAAAGACAGGGATATTATATCTCTATAATCCTCATACATAACTTGTATATAGATTAGAATGTGCAGAACTCATACTTAAAAGATACAAATCATATACATGAACTCACAAATGTATGTAAGGCTCTATGTCCAATTATATAATATACACCAAGTACCAGAAGGTATGTACAATATTATACGCTAAATATATAATTAGATATTATGCCTGTATATACAGAATAGATGAACCCATGCAAATACATATCCCTAGATAACTATATTGAATATCTAGTGCTTCAATGCTCTTATTAAAACTCTTACAATTCTTCTTTTAGAAGTAAATCCTGCAAACATTAGGAAACTGTGGTGAAGTTAGTTTTTGGGAAAACTCATTAAGGAAATAAAAAATATATATAAAATATAACAAAACATATAAAATATGTGATAAATAGATTTAACGTATAAAATATGTGCTAAATAGATTTATTTTCAAAATTTCGTATAATAACAAATTTTATAAAATCGGATATAATTATAAAAATATATTTAAGAGTTTATTCAAATATTATATTTATATATATCAAATGTAAAGTAATGGAAAATAGAAATCATAACAGATTTAAAGTACTAGAAAATAGAAACCATCCATAATAGGAAATTGGGTTGCTAGTATACCGATAACAGGAATCGAATATCAAAATTAGAGATTAGTTTTTAAATAAAATCAAACATATAAGTTACATCTGCAGCTACATATAAATAACAGGGTTAGAGATCCGACATCTTTTTACCCTTACTTCTTATATGTCCCGGTACATACATAGATTAGATATCAGAATATGCTTTTTAAAGCACCTAAACTTCTCCCTTATAGCTCCTTACTAGAGATACGAAAAAATAAAATACTAAACAAAACATAATTTCAAAAATACAAAAATAGATATAAAGCATAACCAGTTCTCAATAATTCATAGTCTACCAATCCTCATATGATTATTCGTAAGTTTAACAATTGAAATTATAAAAATAAAAACATAAATAAATCCAATTATTAAGAATAAATATCTAAAATATTATAAATTAATAAACAACCATAACCTCCTATTGGAGTGGCTTGGGCGACGATATGCGCTTTGCGCTGTGATCCCGGATTCAAGCTGTCACGGTTTCATTTCGACTAAAATGTTAAGGGGTAGATCAGGGGTTTTATCTAGTGCTTGATATCGTTGCAAGTGATCCCTACACAACCGTCCTATGGTTAAGGTCAGGTATCGTATGATCTGCGATCACGTGTTTTTTGGAGGTAAATGCCTGATCTCGTATCTAGTTGAACGTCACAATAATGACTGAATACGTGAGTTTTCTCTACATACAAAAAAAACCATAAAAAATTCTAAACATATACTTTTATGAAATTTCTACCATAAAAAGATCTTAAAGTATTTATATATATATATATATATATATCCACGTAAAACTCCTATACATTTATTATTAGTACTTATAATTTTGAAAATGTTTTTGAAATAAGATTAATTTTAAAATTATTGCATAAAATATGTTTCTTTTTTATAATTTCCCAAAGAAAACAAAAACAGATTACGATTTTTCGATTTTTGTTTTACAAGATTTTAACTTTTTGTATAAATCGAGAGCGAAATGACGAAACGACAATGTTTGTGATACATTTCTTATTGGCCAAACCATTTAATTAATTAATTTATTTATTGTTATTATTAAGAGGAAAAAATCTTATTGGTAAAGGAATATATATATATATATATATATAATTTATAAATATAGAAAATACATTAAGAGAAGGAGGAAATTGTATGGTTATTATAAACAAACTTTTAAAAAAAGTTTTATAAATTATATTTCAAAATTATAAATACATCATCTCGTATATTATATTGGAGATTGAACTAAGGTTACTAGGAAATGCACCAATTGTTAAATATAGAGAGTGGGTTGATACTTCAAAAAAAATAAAAAATAAAAAATTCAGAACTAAGGAATAAATGTAAAATAAAATAATTAATGATTAAATATGAGCAGGGAATGCTTGATAACATCCACCCAAATTTCTCATTAGTTTTAAAATATTGATATTCATATTTTAGATTAAAAATGAATTACATTAATTAAACTTAAATTCACGATATTTTTAAAATTCACGAGAGTTAAAATAACATTAATATTAACTATCAAGTACAAGTTAATATTTGTTGAACACTTTTAATTAAGGATGATTATTTTAGATATGATACATTCATCTAATATGAACACAATATATAAATTATAAATTTAAATTGAATCAAAATGATATGATTAATAATTTTGTCAATTTCATGTTACTTGTTTGATAAATGAGTCATGTCCAAGTTAGAAATCCAATTATTAATTTATGACATACAAAAACAAATAATTGAATCGAGTCAACCTAACCAATTTATAACACCGTTATTTTATATGGTATATTTGAAATTTTGTTAGTAGATTGTTGCTAAAATTATTAGATGATTAAAGCTCAAATCCATGCGTTATTTGATCAGTTTTTATTTGGCATCACAAGCGATATAGATTATGGAATACGACAACGAAACTAAATCAATTGTATATTTATTGTAAATCCAAATCATTCATAATTCCAATTTGAACTTAGATAGACTTCAGATCAATCGAAGATTTCATCTTTAAACTACGAAGGCTAGTATAAGAATAACATATTCAAAAAGGAAAAGTAAATGGGTACATGAAACAACTCCATTTTGCTATAATATACAGTCCCTATTCCTTCGAAAACTACCATTAATTTTCTTTGTATAAATATACTTAACTTGCTATGAACACCAATAAATACAGGAAGATGAATTGTTAAACATTATTCTCATCATCCACTTGATCAAATCAAGCAGAGAAAAACTCAGCTACTTACATTGGGTATACTGTTATCGCTTACCCATTTTTCAGTCAGAGAAACTGGCGAAGATAGAGGCCCTATATTTTTCAGAAGGTAAACTTCATCACAGTGGGGTGGTGATGGTGGTTGCTTATTCTTGAAGTTCTCGGCATCGTCTTGCTTTTCTTCCTGATTGTCATACTTTTATTCTCCATTTTGAATTCTCCCCAATTCCTCCAGAATTGCATCCATGGAAGGTCTCATTTCTTTGTTCTGTTGCAGGCATAGAAAAGCGAGTTCAGCTACTGAAGTTACTATACACATAAAGAGGATTTTGTCGATTTGTCACGAATAAAGCTTTTAAGGGTTAAATTAACTATTTAATAAGATTCTTAGATCTTTATAATTTTAATTACATATATTGAATGATTATAGGAATATGAGTTACTGTTTATGATAAGGGTTATTGTGCATCTGAATTTAGAAAATGCATGATGAGATTTATTTGAGATTGGAATTGATGTAAATGTGCTAGATTTAATCATTTTGTGATTAATTGATAATAAATTGAAATTGGTTTTATATCGAGTAATCAAGGTTATAAGTTCGAAAAGTCGATTTGGGTACGGTTAATTCCTATTATCAATAAAAGGTTAGTCATGAGATTTCGTTGATAAAAAACAAAGAAATGGTCAAGATAAGGGTTAAATGCAATAGAATGATATCGATCGAAAATTAGAGACTTGTATGTTTAATTATATATTTAGATTATATTATTTTCTTTGAGTATAGAATTTAAGATAATTGTCAATTTGTGATAATAGGTATTGAACTTACGAGATAAGAACCCGAGTCGCGTAACATATAGTAGAGAGTGTGTATTAATGTATATCCTAAAAATAATTTGTGTTATTGGTTTCAGAGCTTATGAATATTATAAGAGTTTTTCAATTAATAAAAAAAAGGAGTTCTTATTCACATATATATGTTGCTTTTTTTATGAATTCATGTTATATAATAAAGTATGTATGTAAATTATTCAGATAATTTATTTAATCATTAAATAAAATTATCAAAATTCGTTCTCTATAGAAGTGGTATAGACTGGACATCAATACCACGTAATAGGCATACTAAATGCCGTCTATGAATATCGTGAGATGATATTAACGAGGGTAATAATGAAAATCGTGTCATAAAGATATTAATAAGGATTTATAGTTAAAGAACTATTGATTGAACATGACTAAAGGATGATAAATAAGATGATATACATGTAATCACTCTTTATAGTTATTGCTACATGAGATTGACCTTTGAAATTTGTGTGATATTTAAATAGTATGATAAAATTTTTAATTTTTATGTTTTAATTTATTAAGATATTTTAAATTTCATATTATTGGGAGGAAAATCTAGGCTGACATATGGACCCTCTGACAGCAGAACACGTGGCAGGGGGTCAGGGGTATCTCATATAGTTTTCGCCTCAGGAATATTTCGTCCCAGGTATCTCCCCTTCTCAGGGAATCCACTGTCTCAGGTCAAGTCTGTCTTAGGATTCCCCGTTCAGGGGTCTTGTAGTCTCAGGTAAAATTCACCTCAGGATTATCACCGTCTCATGTGTCAAGAGAAAGAGCTTCTTCTCAGGAGGATTATCTCAGGCCAAGATTTCCTCCACAAATGGTTCACAAGAAGCTCTTGGCTAGGGCATCAGCAGACGTGTGCTCCCCCTCCCCCCCCCCCCCAAAAAAATGGGAATGGTTGTTGATAGTTGGCCCATTCAATGCGTCTGTCTCATCCTCTGACTACTTTTCGACGATGGAACGATGTTAGGCCTGCAAACCTGCAGATGTGTCAGTAGCATTAATAAAATTTGACTGCACACTGTCCCATATCAAACATCACATCCTTCTCATTCTCTAATGCTAAGTCACTGTTTCGGGGGCACTATATATACCTCACTTTTTCCAAAATAGGGGACTCTTTGGGGCTATCCTTTTTCGGGGACTTCTTCTACTTCTTGGAAGACTTTTACTTCTTCTTTGGGAGAAATATACTTCTTCTTCCTCACTTTTTGGCTTCTAGGACCTTGGCTTCTGGGACCTTGGCATTTTCGGTCACTTGGAGATTGCTGGTATTCTTGACTTTGGTTTCTAAAATATTTAGCCCTCTTTTTTGACTCTTTTCTCCTTAGTTTGCCAGAAATATATACTTTCTTTTTTCACTTTCTTTTCTGACTTAAGCATCAGAGTTTTTTCATTGGGAACCCCTCCCGGCGTCACTCCGAAGGTGTTATCTTTTTGCAAGTTTAGGAGGTGAAATCCTGTCAGAAATAGTTACATCTCTTATCGTCCCCCGGTGAAGAGTCATCGTTCGACAGTAGGCATATCGTCCTCACACCTCATCAGTTGAGTCATTCTACGTTGGCTGTGAGGAGGGTCCACGAATAATTCTCGCACCAACAGCTAGCACCGTCTGTGAGAATCAAACAAAAAGCCATTGAAGCACCATTCTTGTGAAGGAAGGAAGAAGAACAACATTTTCTGAAAAATTTTCTAACTTAGAAAATTTTAAGATGGTCGAAAGAAAGCAAGGCAATGGAGGTTCTCATGAAAGTGTTGCCCAAGGGAGGAGGAAGGCCCCACCCATGTATGAAGGACCCCTGCCTGGGAATGAGCGCACAGATGAGTTCCTGGCCAATAGGGCAGTTGTATTGGAGAAAGAACTCCTGAAAATTAGACGTCAATTATCCAGAGAACCAATCACCCCAGGAAGGAAAGAAGAAATGTCATTTCCTCACGAAGGACAGGAAATTCAAATTTTCTGAGGCGGTCACAAGGAGACAATTCAGAACTTCGGGCAGGTGCATGGCCAGGCATCCTGGTCCAGGTTAGCAGCCCTACAAAAAAGAAAGGCTAGAGTAACGAAAGGATCAGTGGATGAACCCGAAGCACTTCAAGATACTGATTTCTCCCTCAGAATTTGAGAAGGACAGAAGCAGAGAAGAAGTGACAACGAAGGGCATTACCTAAGGACGAATGAATGGGTGGAGGAATGCAACTTAGCTCCCACTGATATAAGGTTGTACCTCAATAAAAAACGTGCTCAGGAAAAGAAAGTGACTATAATTGCTAACGCTAGGGAGATAGGGGACTATGTGAGAAGGGTGTTATCAGAGATGGGATCGTAGAGTACCCCTGCTCAGGGGAAGGGACCAAAAGGCAAGGAAGTCCATGCTTTTGGCTCCACTCCTCCCCTGTCAAAGAAGATTATATCATCATGACTTTCTGGGAAGTTTAGGATACCCTAGTTAACCATCTACTCTGGGAAGACTGATCCATCTTCACATATACACTCATTCTGAGAAACGATGCTGACGCAAGGGTTGACGGAGCTACAAATGTGCCAACTCTTTTACTTAACCTTGGAGGGGCCAGCTAGGCATTGGTATAAAGGACTACCTCCCAATAGTATCCATAGTTTCGCTCAACTGACGACCATCTTCAAAAAGGAGTTCGAAAAAATGACGATAACCTGCCGTAACCCAAGTGCCACTAGAGATGCCCAAATGCCCCTATATAGGAGAAGGCCCTGATAGGATGGTAAACAGATGGGTAAGAGAAATCGTCGTCAGCATCCCAAAAATAACCGTAAAAATACGGAAGGAAGCAGCAGACAGTAAGACAATCATTTTCCCAAGTCTCGGGAATAATGGGGACCCAATACCCCCTTTTTTCTTTTTCCTTTTCAAAGAAAATCCCCCTAGGAAAATACAGTGGACAGCCATTTCGGAGTTCACGTTCCCTCAAAAGGCTTCTTTATCAAAGTTCAGTCCTTGAGATAGTCTCTTCTCAGGATTGGCACTTTGATAAAATAGCTATGTACCTCCTTCTCACATAAATAAAACAAGTTACTTATAAGCATTTTCAGATCTTCATCCTTTTTTCTACTTATTTAAAAGCAATAAGGTTGATTGCGCCTATAAAATTCCTTGCAACACTTATCGAAGGAAGAAAACATTGACCGTCTCAAGTGCCGTAAGCCCTCATTCCCGAATCAGGCATCCTTTGCATTTAAGACCTGATTCATGCTTGGGACATGGTAAACCCTGAACGGGTTAGGTACATCAAAAAATTCTGACCGTCTCAGGTGTTGTAAGTCCTCATTCCCAAATTAGGCATCCTCTACGTTTAAAACCTGATTCGTGTTTGGGGTGTGATAAACCCTGAACAGGCTAAGTACATAAAAAAATTCTGACCGTCTCAAGTGCCACAAACCCTCATTCCCAAATCAAACATCCTTTACGTTTAATACCTGATTTGTGCTTGGGGTATGGTAAACCCTGAATGGGCAAGGTCTATCAGAATATCCTGATTGTCTCAGGTGTCGTAAGCCTTCATTCTCGAATTAGACATCCCGTGCGTTTAAGACATGGTTCATACTTTGAGCATGGTAAACCCTGAACGGGCTAGGTACATCAAAAAATCTTGACTGTCTTAGGTGTCGTAAGCCCTTATTCTCAAATCAGGCGTCCCATTCGTTTAAGACCTAGTTCATGCTTAGAGTGTGATAAACCCTGAACGGACTAGGTATATCAGAAAATCCTGATCGTCTCAGGTGCTGTAAGTCCTCATTCCCGAGTTAGGAGTCCTATATGTTTAAGACCTGGTTCGTGCTTGGGGTATGGTAAACCCTGAATGGGTTAGGTACATCAGAAAATCCTGACCGTCTCAGGTGTCGTAAGCCCTCATTCTTGAGTTAGGCATCCTCTAAGTTTAAGACCTGGTTCGTGTTTGGGGCGTGATAAAACTTGAATGGGCTAGGTCCATAAAAAAAAATTGATCGTCTCAGGTATCGTAAGTCCACATTCTCGATCAGGCATCCTGTGCGTTTAAGACCTGATTCGTGTTTGGGACATGATAAACCCTG
Organism: Trichilia minutiflora; assembly: GCA_035590515.1. NCBI lineage: Eukaryota > Viridiplantae > Streptophyta > Magnoliopsida > Sapindales > Meliaceae > Trichilia > Trichilia minutiflora. Next base: position 7,956 of record JAVXUL010108028.1, read on the forward strand.
GGTGGGTTAAGTCCCATGAAGGTTAAGGTTGGTAATATGCTGTAAAATCCCTTAACACTTGATTATCTTGAAGACCCTATGCTGCATCAGGCATTTTTAACAAATAAAACCTGATTAAACGAGGTATAATAAGTCTTGATCAAGTCAGGACTCAAGATTTGAAGACCCCCAACCCCAGTCAGTGAAGTCAAATATGAAGTCTGCACCCAGGTGGGCTCTCAACCCCCAACAACTTCCTAAGTGCTCCATAAATGTGGTCAATAATCGTATTTCATTGATTTATTTTTTTAGTCAACAGAGCTTGATTCTTATTTAGAATATAAGTTAGTAGGGAGAGGGAAAATGCATAAAAGGAATCAAGGGAAAAGTTAATCTGTTTTATTGATTGAAAAATAGTAGTGTGTCATCCGAGTACCCAAACAAAGGGATTATCCTTCCAATTAATTCTTACTAAGTCTGCAAAGGAATTTTTCTAAAGATACTGAACTTAAGTTACAAAGTCCTTCATTAAGGCAATTTTGTCACCTTATCTTCGACTCGGGGTGTAATGGGGGCGTTACTATATGGCTGGTTGGGGTTTGGAGTTCCTTCTTCGTCAGGTAACACCACCCAGGATACGGTGAACTCAGACGACTTAAGTTATACTTTGGTCTTTTATGAAGGTAAAGTCAAAGTATCAAAATGCAAGAGTTGCGAAGAAGCAAAGGATCTTCATTTATTATTTACATGTGATGAAAGTACAAATTCAATGGTTAGAGTATTCGACTCAATCAGTCAGTCGGTTAGATACAAAGAATAATTTGTAAACAAATGAGCATACAAAATATTACAAGGCCAAAAGCACTAGAAAGGGAGCCGATCAGAGGTTCTTGAAGTTATCTTCTTCATCTTCACTGGATAGGATGTTTTCAACAATCACCTCATCCCGAAGAGCCAAGGGAGGATCCAGATTTCTCGCCCCCTGATTAGTCGGGACTTGTACCCCAGTCGGCTCAGTGACTTCAGGAGGGAGATTCGCCGTTTGTTCGTTTAAGGTCCCTGAAACTGCCCGACCCAGCAGATTGAATAACCATTCGAGCTTCAAGTCTGGGTATTCCTGAAGAAAAAGGCGACTCGTCAGGTCCAGACCATCATTAACTCCCTGGTCATACTTCTCCTTAAGCTGGACATGGACCTTTTCTTTCTCCTTTTGTAATACCTCCAGAGACCTTGTTTTCTCCTTTAAATCATTCTCCAGTGCATCCCGCTCCTTTGACATCCAATTTAAGTCATCAAGAGATTCTGTATATTACTCTTTCAATCGGGCTTCCTTAGATTTAACTGACCGATAGAGGTCAGTCAGTTGGTTACATTTTTCTGTGAGGCTTCGTCTCTCCCTTTCCAGTCGATCGTTGTCAATCGACAAAGCCTGGCCCAAAGCCTCAACAGACGAAAGTTTGTCAGTAAGGTTTTGCTTTTCTTTCGTCCACCGGGAATTCTCAGCCACAAGAACAGCAGCCTTTGTTTTTAGGTTCGCTTCTTTTTTGGCTGACTCTTGTCGAAGTTTGGTCAACTATTTTTGGCCCTTTTTGTCCAGACGCCTGATTATTCTCAAAGCTTGCTCATTGATCTTTATGGCTTGTTAGAATTCCTCCATGTACAGATCCAACAAGTATGCATTCTACATAAAAAAAAAACGGATAAGTCAAATAAAGGTAAAGGTTTCTAGTGAAAAGATTTAATAACTGACGTATCCTATGCGAATACATGACGAGAAGAGAGAGGACTTTGGGTATCTCCTTCACTTAATAAATGGTGCTCGACAGGATATTCCTCCTGAGAGAGCGGATGTAATGGGGAGGTCCTTCCATTAGAGCCCATCTTTACCCGAATCGCTATCACCCTTCGGGGGCAAGGTGTTGGTATCTTCATCCACTGGATCGCCATTATGATCGACACCCTTCACCCGCCTAGATTGCCCTCCTTCGGCCTATCTGAAAACCTTCGTAGTTCCCGGGCCAATATTTGTTAGGGGAGAAGGTAGACACTCAGTTTTTTTCCTTTTTCTCCTGATTTTTTCGGCCTCTCCCTCTAAAGGCCTTTTTTTCTTGTCTTTGGGTAGGGGAAGATCATCCTTTTTCGGGCGTATTGCCCCTCTCGGGGCCTGTTCCTCGGTCAGGATCCCTTTTCCTCTAGGGCGGTTAGAGTTTCTCTGGGCATCATGAACATTAGACCCTCTAGATCCTGCCTGAGACAGCATTCCCCTCAAGAGATCTATGGTCTTTTGCGTTCTTCCTTGTAAGGACCCTTCGATCCCAGCAGCTATAGATGATCAACAATCCCTGGTTAAAATCCAAAAAGAATCATATTTGAGGTTAAGTAAAGGAAAGGTCGTACCCTCATTCATCTTAGCCTGGGTCTTTGAGAGCTCACTCCGAGTGGCGGATGGATAGGCCAATCGTGATTTGGCCAAATTCTCTTCTCTCAGAAGGTATCTGATATCTAAGCCAGGCATGCCCAACCAGATTTGTGCCACCTCAGCTGGGATGTCAGGTTGGTTTTTTCCTACTTCTGTGCTAGAAGCACATTTGATCAGCAAACAGTATACTAGAAACGGTCTACTTCTTAGAAAATGAAAATTACTTATCTCTCGAAAAGCTGAAGGGAGGGGAGCAGAATCCCTATCACTCGCCTGTCAGCTGGCGATAAACCAGCGGTCCTTCCAGTTTTTGTTCGATAAGGGATTCCCTTTATTTTCAATGGAAATCTCAAGCGAATCTAGAGGTAATACCATTCGGGGTATTGATTTATGTTCTTTCTCAGTACGTACATGTCCAGTACTTCTTCAGGGGTGGGTACCCATTTCCCTGCCCTCACCTTTAGGATAAAGAGTCTGGTAAGAATTCTCCAACTATTCAGGATGAACTGGTATGGGGGCACCCCGAACGCTTCAAACATCCTGGTGAAGTAAGGCTGTACGGGAAGACGAGCACCCAGAAGCAGATATTCTTCATTCAGGGCCATTTCCCATAAGGCCAAAGCATTTGGGATTTCCTTCAATCGAGGCACCCTGAGTCGCACGCTATCCGGGATACCGAACAGTTGCTTATACGCCCGAAAATTTACCACATTTATGGTAGAGGAGAACCAATCCGTCTTGTTGGGCCCACTGCTCCAGGCTTATTCAGAAACATTCCCCTTGTGGCAGTCCTCTTCCTGATCAATGATCGGATCTCGAGACAACTCCATTCTTGATCGAGCAGCGTCTGACATGTTATCGTAGTTATCTACAGTTACCCTAACTTGCAACAAAAGACAAGAAGAAACAAACAAAGCAGTGAAAGCACGATGAAAAAGAGAATATAAGAGCTCCAGAAGCAGAAAGATCTAATGACTGAGATTTTGTGAAGATGACGGGTGGAAGGAGGGGGTATTTATAGTAGGAGTAAAGTGATCCTAGCCGTTGATCCAAACGATCAGGGAAGCGCCACGCATCACAGTCCATAAATGCTTCTTTCATGGCTTGAGGAACCGTCACATCTCTTAATAATATTGAGACACGTGGCACGACCCTAGCCAAGTATTCAAACCCGCTCAGTATTCGACGAAGCTTTCATAACACGCCAACCGTCTCAGGTACCGTGTAGCTTCCTCGCCATAAGAACCGTCTCAGTAATTGACCACTCCACTAATCAAATTGACCCACCTATGCCCGCATCCTTTCCTGGGATAAATCGTCTCAGGAATGATTTTTTGGCATGAGCCTTACAAGTCTCACACTAGAAATTGAGGGACTGGATGTTAGAAAAAAAATACAGGCTGACACATGGACCCTCTAACAACATGACACGTGATAGGGGGTCAAGGGTATCTCATATAGTTTTCGCCTCAGGAATATTTCATCCCAGGTATCTCCCTTTCTCAGGGAATCCACTATCTCAAGTCAAGTCTATCTCAGGATTCTCCCTTTCAAGGGTCTCGTGGTCTCAGGCAAAACTCGTCTCAGGATTATCACTGCCTCAAGTATCAAGAGAAAGAGCTTCTTCTCAGGAAGATAGTCTCAGGCCAAGATTTCCTCCACAGATGGTTCACAAAAAGTTCCTAGTTAGGGCATCAGCGGACGTGTGCTCCCTCCCACTCAAAAATAAGAATGTTTGTTGATAGTTGGCCCATTCAATGCGTCTGTCCTATCCTCTGACTACTTTCTGATGATGGAACGGTGTTAGGCCTGCAAACCTGCAGATATATCAATAGCATTAATGAAATTTGACTGGATACTGCCCCATGTCAGACATCACATCCTTCTCATTCTCCGATGCCAAGTCACTGTTTCGGGAAAACTATATATACCTCACTTTTTCTAGCAGAGGGGACTTTTTTGGGCTATCCTTTTTCGGGGACTTTTTCTACTTCTTGGAGGACTTCTACTTCTTCTTTGGGAGAAATATATTTCTTCTTCCTCACTTTCCGGCTTCTGGACCTTGGCATTTCCGATCGTTTGGAGATTGCTGGTATTCTTGACTTTGGTTTCTAAAACATTTAGCCCTCCTTTTTGACTCTTTTCTCCTTAGTTTGCCGAAAATATATACTTCCTTTCTTCACTTTTTTTTCTGACTTAGGCATCGGAGTTTTCTCGTCAGGAACTCCTCCCGGCGTCACTCTAAAGGTGTTATCTTTTTGTAGGTTTAGGAAGTGAAATCCTGTCGAAAATAGCTGTATCTCTTACCGTCTCCCAATAAAGAGTTATCGTTTGACAGTAGCTACATTGTCCTTATATCTTACTAGCTGAGTCATTCCACGTTAGTTGTGAAGAGGTTTTATGGACAATTTTCGTATCAACACATATTATTAATTAAATGAATGTATTGTTTTATGTGATTTAATATGACCAATTTTATTGATTTTTATATTTTAATTTTATAATTATCAAATTTGGAGAGTAATTTTATTATGTGTACAAGGGTTAAGGAGCCATCTATTACAAATGAAAAAATCATACTTATATTTGTAAAAGTAAAAATTTATTATATTAGGGGGTCGTATGTTATTGTCCTCACTGTTATATGATTTAATCAAATCAAAGAGGGGGTGAGAGGGACGGTCTTCATTCTTGTCTTCTTGTATGTGCATAGAAGTGGGCTGTACTCAGGAAATAGCACAGAAAAAGTGGGGCATTAAAGCTCAAATCCACACGTTGTTATACCAAGGTCCTTTTCTGAATTCATCCCCCAAAATTTTCTGAACTGGTTCATTGCAGTCATCGATTATCATCAACCCACATTCAGGATGCATCCAATTGAAGAAGGGAAACCAATGTATCGGAGTTTTCCATAGTGGAAATCGTGACATCTTGAATTGGATAATATTTCATGTTCAGCCAAAAAAAGAAGCGAAAGATGAGAGAGAAAAAAGAGCAGTCGAACACATGATAAGAGAAACGAGCCATTCTAATTGTCATCAGCAGTAATCCAAACCAAGCAAATAACACTTGTGTTAGGTTTCTTAACAATTTTTGTGTTGATTATCGGTCAAAACAAGTAAGTTGACTGCAAATTGTACGAAGACTTAAGAAATAGACTTGAGAGGAGTAAAATTTTGGATCGTACGTGAGGTTGGAAATTGTTTGGTAATGAATCGTTTCGATTGGTAGGCCAGAGGCTGTAACTCCTATGTTTCCGTTAATTAGTACTACAAAGACTTGACTCATTGACTCTTCAAAAATTACAATCTAACCACTCAAATCAACAACACAAAACATATAATCTTGGAGATGCGGAAATGAATCCGCACAAATAAATATTCGCTTTGACTCCTGCGTTTTCGATGAAACGAAGGAATGATTTAATCAAGTTAAAAAACAAAATAGTGTTTACTTAGATAATAGAACCTGTGTGATGTGATCAAATCATCCAATTTCTTGACACTATTGGACAAGAAAAGGATAAATCTGTATTTAAAATAGCCCTTCTTCCGGGTAAGGAGCTAAATCAAACCAACAAATTCATGCAAAAAAGGAGGAATCAGATTCGTGGCATGTTATTAAATTAAGCTAATGTTATATGCATGTATAGAAAATGAATAATGATTCAGAGCAGAATGCACATGAAAGAGTAAGGAAAAAATGTTGTGTATTCATTAAAATGTTATGTATTCATGAAATAGTCCAAGAACCTCCTGTCATTTTGATACCTGTCTTTGAATAATTAAATTTTCCCTTGTTATCACTTTGACATCGGCCACTGTCTCATGACAGCAGAAACAATCATACTTTATCTGCACTCGAAGAATGAACATGCATAAGAATTAAAATTCTTTATTTATCAAGATCTCGCGCGCGTATATATATATATATATATATATATATATATATATATTATTAAGTAAAGTGTTTATTTATTTTGGTTATTTACATATCATTTTAAAGGTTAGATTTTTTTTTTTTTTTTTTACAAACGTAGCAATCTTTTCAATAAAATAAAGATAAATTCTTTTAGAATTTTTTTTAAATCATTTAATATTTCTTTTATATAGAGAGTTAGAGATAACCTAATTTAATTTTACTGAGTCTCTCATTAAAGGCTTTAATATAATTCAAGTCTACACTAATTATCAAACTAGTTTATTAATGACGTTAAATTCAATTTTCTTTAAATTACATAATTAGATCCACTTATTTAATGATTATACCATTAGTCCGTTTTAATAAAATCACAGTAACGATTAATGTAAGCCCACAACAAATCTAATATTTTCCTACTAAGATTACATTAATTGATTTTGAAAAAAATAATTTTATTTAATCGAAAATGACTCTCGACTAATTAACAAAGAAAATATTTTATGTGACTATGTTTTAAAAATAATAGTCATAAATTTAAGTTTCGAACAATCTGATCCAATTTAATCTTTAATATTAAACTATGACGATTAATGCACCCTTTATTGACACACAATCAATCCAAAATTACAAATATTATCAATTAAATTGACATGGATCTTGAGACTAGTAAAATAATAAGATATGATGTCCTGATGTCATCATAAATAACATCATAATCTTATTGGTCTTCTTTATAATTTTCTATGCTTATTCTTCAATAATAAATAAGAAAATTATTTGACTTCAACGAGTCTATATGTCTGTTACTATTATTTATTCTAAAAAATATATAGTATCAATGAACATATTCAATTTAATCTTAACAAGCTTATATTCTTAACTACCATTATCTTATTCTCGAGATTTTACATGATATTAATAGGCATATTAAATGCAATTGTTATATTATATAACAAACATGAATGATGATTATCATATAATAATATAATAAACAACCTTTAATGCACATTTATTTATGAGTATACGAAAACATATATACTCATACACTGTCAAACTTCCACTAATCCAAAGTATTATTAAATTCTATATATCCATGTTTATAGTATACCTCTCAAAGTTTGATATGTGTCAGTCAAGAAATACTTACAGCAAAAACTATATCTGATTTAGCATAAACCTTTATATACATAAGGATTATCAGTTATATACATAAGAGTGTCAACTATCCCTTTTAAGATCATTCTTAATACACTAATCTTGTTAAACTATCACTTTGTAATAGGCATATTTTTGAAATTTTTGTGTCTATATGTTAAAACTTTTCAATTCTTGATCTATGTACATATCTTTTTGAGATTATTCATAAATTTTATGAGATCTACAGTAATAAATCTCAATACCCAATATATAATAAGTTTCTTTATAATCCTTTATGTTAAAATTTATAGTCAAGAGTTGCTTTGACTCATGAAACAAATTCCCACAGATCCTTATGTGGGTATATTTATCAACATTATTTTTATAAAATTAAAAGACCACACTTAATCTTTATATATCAATAATGAGAAACCCGTTTCATACTATATATTGATTTCTTTTAACTTTCAAATCATATGTTCCTTATTTTTTTCTATAGATCCTTTAAACTGAATTATATGAACCACTTTACCTAACTTTACCACTGAATGAAGTTGCCTTGACATCCATTTTCTCTTTATCCGAAGCCTTTTACTAGTTGTCTAGTTTTGAATCTTTTAATATTGTCTTTACTTTCTCTTTTAGTCTTGTACACCGATTTATAATTTATTAGTTTGAATTCTTTAGATAACTCAATCACTTCTCAACCTTCATTATCTATAATACATTGTACTTCATTTTTCATAACATCCAATCAATTTATCAGAATTTTGACTAGTTAATCACCTTATTATAAGTCATCAGATCAGAACCCTAATTTATCTTAATCTACTTATATAATGAACACCAAAATTCTAACCTTCTCACTCCTATAATCTCCTAATAAAGGCTCTAAAACTTGTGTGATTTTTAAAATTTTTCTTGTTTGTTTGTTTGCTATAGTTGTGATTGAGTCAAAGTTATAACTTAAAATCCAAAAGATTACGAATGTTGCTTGCGGGTAGTTGAGCTATTCAGAGAACCTCATCTTCTATCTTTTAAAGGTTTAATTGATCCATTAATTTTTTAAGATGGATCCAAAAATTATAGAAGATTTTTATCTAATGAGTGATACTGACAATCACATGTGCTTGTCATATGTTTAAAAGAAATACAAGTCATTAATACTCCATATTTGATTGACACTAAAGCTTGTAGAGTCGGACTCTTTGAGAGAGAACTTAAAACGGATTTGAGAATATTAGTCTCTTTGTTAAAGTTCTTGTCTTATAGTACAGTTTTACAAAAGACCCAAATATTAGTCAAGTGAGAAATAAAGGTTATTGAATCTGAATCTAAAGAGGGTAGATTATATTTTCTATGCAAGAAGTCAAATACCAAATATATCTATTACCACATAGAGTAGTAGAGAAATTTTCATCACAAATGGCTATTTCTCATTTGGTCTTGATCAATCTCTTCTCTTACATAATTTACATAATCTACCAATCATCATCATGATATAATATAGGAAGAATCTTAGCCTCAATCAACTTTTTAATCCTTTTCTTATATCCATGACTCAACCGTTTATATCACAATGTCTAAGTTCTTTCCTTATTTAAGGATCTTTTAGCTATACATTATCCATATGTGGGACAAATTGAGAGTTCTAAGGAATTAAAAGAATCTATACTATTTATCAAATAAATTAAGCTAATAATGACATTGAAGAAATAAATCATATTGTTTTGTTACTACTAAAATTAAACTATAATCCAATTTTATCTTATAAAAATCATAAACTAATTCCTTCTAAGATAAGGTACATAAAATAATTTTCTAATATAATAAAAAATATTCATCTTCGATGTAGCGGTCACTATAGAAAGAAATTTAATCCCTATTTTTATCCTTGATTCTCTGTATTTAACTTCCTCCAATTCTTTGGTCCTCATGTTTTACCATCCTTTACTGTATCAATTTTAATTCATAAATCTTTAGGTTTTAACAAGCTAAACTTATACATGTTCAGATAGGATTACAAATATGGCTTCTTAGGATTCTTCAGGTTTTCTTACTCAAAAATTGGAATGATCTTTTTTGCTTCATACAGTTGTTGTGTATACAAGATTTTCGAATATTTTAATATTTGCGTAAGTCAAAGTGGTCTCAAACTTATGTCTAGCAATACTTATTTCCTTTCTATTTAAGTTAGGAACAGTAAAACTAATTCTTCTCCTATATGTTGGCCAGTCTAAGACATTCAAAACAGGTGTGTGTTTTTTTTTTGTTTACTTGTCCACTTTCAAAAGCCTTTGAATCCTGAGTGCTCAAATTCAAATTCTGAGGATATAGATCAATTCGACATGTTAAAAAATATTGGGCTATCAAGTTTGACTTTGACTAAAGTTATTTTGAGCCTTGAATCGGACTTGAGAATATCGATCTGTTCAATCGAACCAGGAATGGATCAAGCTGGGATCCGATTTGATTAGATCAGGATGCTGTGTGAACCATTCTGAATTGTGTTTTTTTCTACTTCAATGAGTAGATCTCTAATATTGACAGTCTTAGGCAGTTCTCTGAGTAAATCCTCAGTAATAGATCTCCTTATCATTGACAAACTAAAATAATTTGCTCATTTCCATTTTCTAATAATAGTATTTCTCAACATTAGTACTGTCTATAGTGAGCAGTAATAGTAGATCTACATGTAGAGCCAAATCTATATTCATGATTGATCGGTTGTCGAATCCATCAAAAATAAAATTACCAACTCAATCCTAAAAATAAATTTATAGATAGTGATGAGTGAGATCGTCTCCACAGGGAACGGGGAAATTTTAAATATTTTGAAAATCAGAAAATAAATTAACCAGGAAAATAAATAAAATTCAATAACTAAAAGAAAATAAAAACTAATTAAATTAATTAAATCAACGAGAGTAAAAATGATGTAGAGGGGAAAAATCAAATATATGGAGATCTAGTCAAAGGAATAATTTTCAGATTGGTTTGTATGGATTGATCATTGAAATTAAGACGCTCTTATTATCTTGATAAACCAGTTAAAGTTACTAGTACAAGCTTGTGTAACCAATTTCTCCTTAAGTTGTAAAACAATTAGATCAAGCGGGATAATTGCTTTCTAACTAATAAACAAACCTAAAGATAGCTCGTAGATTTTACTTTATTGATAGCATTAAGAATTAGAGAAACCCGATTCTAACCAACAAACAACACTAGGGCTATTCATTTAAGTTAGATTATGCAAT
>JAVXUL010108091.1:0-18646 GCA_035590515.1 Trichilia minutiflora
AATCAATCTCTCTTTCAAATAAATACAACATTTATATTTATTAAAAGAGAAAGTGTAATCATATTTACACAATTGATACAGAAAAATATTTCTGTTATCTGTATCAAAATGCATGACATCGTACAATACAATGCGATGGCCAGATGACAAAACTATTTTACTAGTCCTTAAATAGGTGGTCGCAACCTTTCCACCTTTGCCATCTTCGGATTCAGTGCACCCTTTTCCAGTAATAGCTTACTGTGAAAGTCCTATAAATATATATAAATATGTGAGGTAGCATCTGAATTGATAATTCATGAATGTTAATCTGAACTAACACTTAATTTAGTTTTGATAACATGACTAAAAAGCGTACTTGATGCCTTTAATTTTCTCAAGCTTTCAAGGCAAAGAAGACAGTTCCTCTTTCAGTATACAAGGTACTTACACTGATGACACTCATCATTATATCGATCAATAGCAACTCGCTCGCTTTTAATCGTTCTCTTATAAAAAGAGATGGTCTTGCACACTTGCTCAGAGAGTGGTAATACCAACAAAATTGTTATTTCAGGATGAAAAAGATTGTAGGATCAAATCCCTCTACAAAGTAGTGTCCTTGAAAAACCCCGGGCAAACAACTGCCTTATCAAGTTAAGCATCTTCATAAGATGAGATTCAGGGGCACTCTTGAACTCAATCTAATCACAAACAAGGTAGTAGACAGCTCATACTACGTAGTATTCAAACACTCTCTGAACATCTCCAACAGAGAGTTAAACATCTCGAGGATTATAAAATAATTTTATTATTAAATAATATTCATTCATCTCATGAATAAATATTATTATTAATAAAATAATTTTATTATTATCACTTGAATGAGTTCAAATATGTGTGAATTTGCAGAAGAAGGAATACATCAGTATGTATAAGTGTATATCAAACTATTTAGTTTTGGACTTTAAACTAAATAGTGCTCCCACTACTTAAATTAAATCCCGTATTCCCTTAATAATACTGTAATCATATTACAGTTGATTTAGTGGGTGATTATATTCTTATCAGACTTATAAAACCTCACCTGACAGTTATTGGTTAAATAAGCCTAATAAGTCAGAAACACATTTCTGTTTGTAACTCTTACATCATATGATCTTCAATCTTTCATGGCTTGGATCAAATGCACCAAGGCTAGTTCGTCATCTCTCAAGCCTATCTTTAATGAAGTAGAGCTCCTCGAAGGTCCATGCAATACTTCGGTCAAGGTTTACAAAACAAGCAAATTCATTGTTTCCTTAATCTTCTTTGCTCGTGACCTTGTAATAGTCTCATCTAGAATATGTAATGGATCTTGAACACCTTGATCAACTAGAGCATCTTGGATTCCATCATTCCCCCTCTCGTCGAATGGATTGGTCCTCAAATCTACATCAAATAAAGTTAAATTAGAAACATTAAAAGTAACAAAAATATTATACTCACCCGAAAGATCCACTTTATAGGTATTGTTATTGATCTTCTCGAGGATTTGAAATGAACCATCTCCTCTCGGCATCAACTCGGATTTTCTATGATTTTGAAAATGTTCTCTGCGCATGTGTACTCAAACCCAATCACCGGGCTAAAATATCACATAACACCTTCCTTTATTAGCTTGAGAGGCAAAAGACTGATTTTTCTTCTCAATGTGAAGCCGTGCTTTCTCATAAATGGATTCCACAAGCTCAGATTTCTTTGTCCCATCTAAATTAGCACCCTCATCAATCGACAAAGGAATCAAATCCAATGGTGTTAGTGGGTTAAATCCATAAACAAACTCAAAATGAGAAAATGAAGTAGTAGAATGAATGCTCCTATTATATGCAAACTTTATGAAAGGCAAATAATCTTCCCAAGACTTCAAATTCTTATTAATAACAGTGCGTAACAATTGAGATAAAGTCCTATTAATCACTTTCGTTTGACCATCGGTTTGCAGATGACAAGTAGTAAAAAATAAAAACTTAGTACCCAACTTGCCCCACAACACTTTTCAAAAGTAACTAAAGAACTTAACATCTCTATCAGTAACTATAGCTTCCATATAAACACACAATCTCCCTAAAGAATAAGTAAGCAATGTTAGTCGCATCATTAGTCTTATGATAGGCAATGAAATGCGCCATCTTACTAAATCTATCTACAACCATCAAAATTGAGTATCTACCCCTTTTAGTCCTCGGCAATCCTAAAACAAAATCCATTGAAATGTCAACCCAAGGTTCCGTAGGAACTGGCAAATGAGTATACAATCCTTGAGGTAAGACTTTAAATTTGGCCTTTTTACATGCAATGCGACGATCACAAACACGAATCACATCTTTTTTCATCTTAGGCTAATAAAAGTGTTCATATAATATGTCTAAGGTCTTTTTAACTTCAAAATGTCCCATCAAACCACTTGAATGTGCCTTTCTCACAAGTAACTCTCTTATAGACCTATTGGGTACACACAACTTACTTTCTCTAAATAAAAACCCATCATGTTTATGAAACTTCTCATATGCACCTTTTTCACATACCAAATATATATTCGAAAAATCAAAATCAGATGCATACAAGTCTTTAACAAATTCAAAACAAAGTAATTTAGAACTTAAAGAAGTAAGAAGTGCATACCTTCGTGATAACGCATGAGCGACAATGCTGTCCTTACCTTGCTTATAATGGATGACATAAGGAAAACTCTCAATGAGCTCAATCCACCTCGCATGATGTTTATTTAACTTACTTTGCCTCTTGATGTACTTTAATGACTTATGATCTGTGCGAATCATGAACTACTTTGGCCATAGGTAATGTTACCAAGTTTCCAATGCTCGAACAAATGCGTAAAGCTTCTTATCGTAAGTAGGATATCACAACGATGCTCTACTTAATTTCTCACTAAAGTACGTAATTGGTCGCTTATCCTGCATTAAAACAGCTCCAATGCCCACTCCTGAAGCATCACATTCAAGCTCAAATATCTTATCAAAGTTAGGTAATACTAAAACAAAAGTAGAACACAACCTATCCTTAAGCGTTTCAAACGCCAATTGCTGCGCTATCCCTCAATGAAAACCAACATTCTTTTTAATAACCTTCTTGAGTGGTGCAGCAATGGTACTAAAATCTCGCATAAAACGCCTATAAAAGCTAGCTAAGCCATGAAAGCTACGAACCTCAGTCACACTCTTAGGAATTGACCACTCCTTAATAGCCTTGATTTTATCCTCATCAACCTCAATGCCATTTGCACTCACAACATATCTTAGAAACACAACTCGATCCATGCAACATATACACTTCTTAAAAGTAGCATATAACTTTTCTCTATGCAAAACATCAAGCACACATCTTAAATGCTCTATGTGACCATCTAAGCACTTGCTATACACTAAAATATCATCAAAGTACATAACTACAAACTTACCCAAAAATGCACGCAATACATGATTCATCAATCTCATAAAAGTGTTAGGTGCATTCATTAGTCTAAAGGGCATAACCAACCACTCATATAAACCATATTTAGTTTTAAAAGCAGTCTTCCACTCAAGATATGCTTCTGGATCACTCCTCCTATGAAATGGAGGAATTATCATTTTAATCTTACTTAAATCCTCTTCGATATCATCTCTCTCTCTAAAGCCTCTTCAAACTCCCCTATCATATTTCTTAACCCTAGGCCGAAATCTACCCATGGTTGGTCTACGCTCATACACATCATAATCTTCATCACCTTCTCACTCATTTTTTGCCCCATACTGATCCAATGATAGTGGCCTACATCTAGGTTAAAAATTTAGATTTTGTTCTTGTATAAGCAGTTCCTTTCGAATATTAACCAACGCTTTCTCTTGCTTCTCCATCCTATCATTTATTTCCCCAAGCATCACATCTAACTGTTCAAACCTATTAATCATAACTTGCATCGTGAATGCAGTAGGTGCCTCATTACGATCACCTTTATTAGTACTAGATGCTTTGACAACCTCTTTAGACATTATAAATTTTCTTGCACAAAATATTATTGAAATAAAAAAAGAATAGAAAATAAGCCTCACGTGTTTACACTCGTGATGTCACTCTACTTGTGTTTACACTCAATAGGCTTTTACTCGAAACTGTGCTCACTCACTCTTGTCTTTTTTCACTCAAAATTCCTCTTTTTGAATTCTTTAAGAACTAAAGAACTTGATCGTGGTCGAGAACCTAAAGTTTTGTCTCTCGTCACAAACAAATTGAAGAAATGAATAAGGAATAAGAATAGGTAAAACACAGCAAGAAAAAAACTTTAGACACGATCAAAGAGCACAACGAAGAAAGAAAATAGGCACAAAACCAACAATAATTAAGAATTTAGCTCCAGATTTATAATATATATATATATATAATCTAAAGCTCATGGTCTTCTTTCCTTTCAAGGTAACAAAATTTGTTGATTTAAGGAATTGAAACCGAAACCACTTTGAATTACTTAGGCTCACATTTTTCCTTTTAGGGTAAGGGAAGTTTATTGATTTCAAGGAGTTGTAAACTGAACCAACTTTAACTTAAAGTAGATTAACCCTATTTTCACAAGATTTCAGAAACTTTCCAAAGATTTTTGCAAGAATTCAGCAAGATTACATAAGAAACACACAAGAATCCATAAGGAGAAAAAGAAAAATGTAAGATGACTCTTTGTGTATGAGTGTGTGTGTTTTTTATGACTCAAACAAGAAAATTAAAAAATTAAAAAAAGATAGACTAATATAACCTTGGAACCAAGCTCTGATACCAACTGATGTGAACCCGTAGGCTAAGTAGTATAAAAACCCATGAACAAGTAGATTATAACCCGAAAAGTCAATATGATCAGATTGGAAACCCTAGACCCATTGAGGAACTTATCTCAAGAACCTAGTTACAAAAGAATGACGACACAAAGGATTGCAAGCCCTTTGATAAGTCTGAAGTTCACGCAAGAATTCTAAGAGGAATACTCGCAAATAATCTCTCAAATTTTATTCATGCAAAATTCTATCTTTTTCACACCTTCTAGAGGCTATTTATAGCTTTAGATAAATAGTAATATGAATAGTAAAGCATTCCTAATCTTAAAAGAATTCCTAAAAAAAGAATAGGAAACTAAATAAATAGAAAAGACTTTCATAAATAGATTTTTAATTACCTAAACTCTAAACAACTGACTAAATAAAAGACACTGGGCTTATGTAAACAATTGTCTAGCCCAAATAACAATTAAATAAAATCTTAATAGTATAACTAAAGACCAATTTAATATGTGACTACTAATATAACTGCATATGGTCTTTAATATTTAAGCTTCGTCTTTCATGGCTTAGATCAAATGCACCAAGCCTGGTTTGTCATCTCTCAAGCCTATCTTTAATTATATAGAGCTTTTCAAAGGTTCATGCAAGGCTTCGGTCAAGGTCTACAAAACATGCACATTCATTGCTTCTTTAATCTTCTTTGCTCATGACCTCGTAATAGGCCCATCCAAAACATATAATGGATCTTGAACATCTTGATAAACTTGAGCATCTTATATTCTATCATTACCTTTATCTTTCGGTACAGATGTATAGGGCTTTGACTTTGACTTGTTCTTATTATCCTTTTTCTTCTTGCCCCTTTGTCTTGAACTTGTCCTTATTCTTTTATCCCATTAATACGTTATTGGGCTTGAACTTCTTCATATTTGCCTCAGTAGTTTATATTATGCTAAGCAACTTAGGAAGAATCTTATCAATTTCATTCATGTTATAATTCATAACAAATTGACTGTAACTATTTAACAATGATTGTAGAATAGCATCAGTGGCCAACTCTTGACCCAAAGGAAAACTCAATCTTTCTAAGTTTTTAATATACCCAATCATCTTGAGTACATGAGCACTAACTGGGGTTTCTTATGACATTTTACTTTGAAAGAGGGTTTTAAAGACATTATACCTTTCTTGGCGTGCCTTTTCTTGAGGTGTTTGACTATATCAAACGCCTCTATTTTCTCATATTGCTTTTGAAGATCTGGTATCATCATAGCCAATATAAGACAACTAACGTCCAAAACGTCATCTTGATATTGTCTATGAGCATCTTTTTTAAGCCGTGGGGTATTACTAACAGGTGGCTTAGGTATAGGATGCTTTAGAACATAGAGTTTCTTTTCTTGTTTGAGTACTATCCTCAAATTCATGTACCAATCCAGAAAGTTTGTCCCATTCAACTTGTCCTTCTCAAGGACCAATCGTAATGATAGTGGATGTGTGTTATTTGATGCCATAATAATAATAATCTACAACCAGATATGCAAAAATAATAAGTATCATGCATTAAATCATTTAATGAAATTAAATGACCATTTCATTATTTTGCCAAATTAATAACCCTCACTATTTATTCAAAAAATTCTATACTATAATTTTCTAGTGGACTAAGATCCATATTTCACTTTATCTTAAGTTAACTTTGACAATTACATTGGCCCTGACCCTAGTCGGCCATATGACAATAGTCGCGAATATCAAAAATATATCCTATCACTTAGAATGCACTTCTAGGACCCGCAAGGCATTAATACCTGTTTTCAAACTCATTTTCAAAATAAAATAAAATAAGATAACATGGAAGATTTTCAATTATACAATTATCAATATTTGTATTTTCTCAAAATATAATACAAATTATTTCTAGCCAAGCCAAATACATAAAATCACTTTATTATAAATAGTTTTTTGTACAGTGGACCATAATGCAAAAACTTGAGTCGGGTACCTAAAAACTATACTGAAGTCTTGCTTCAGCTATACTATACTGCGCCTGACTACACTAACCTAAATGGGAAGTGAGGGGTGGGTATTTAGGAAAATACTCAGTGAGTAGACAAATACACAAAAACATAAAACAGAGGCCCATACATTGATTACGAAAAATCCTCGTAATCATAAAATTAAGCATAGTGAAATGTGACATCATATAGATGTCTAGAAAACTAATATAATATCAAATATGTATATCCCCTCGGACTATAGGATCCCATTCACTCCCTCAGAGCTATATGGCTAATCCGTAACCTTGGTTGGGGATGTGTGCCCATGTATAATATTTCTTGGTCTATAGGATTCCATCCACTCCTTATGAGCTATATGGATGATCCCCAACCCTGATTGGGATACTATCATATCAGTATAAGGCTATCATACTTTAGCCTAGACATGTGGATTCCACCCATCCTACCTAGGACTGTATAGTCAATCCACACTCCGGGGTTTATTGAATTACACCTACTCTACAAGAGCTATATGGTTAATCTTCACTCATATATAATCAATAACATGGCACACAGAACTGTAAATCAATGTTAATGGCCCATTAGAGAAAATCAAATAACTGTTGGCTCACAAGGCCAAAAAAATATTATCCGTGGCTCACAAAGCCAAAACAGTAAAACAAGATATGTTGGCTCATAAGGTCAAATCAACGAGTATGGCACCTTAGCCATTACACTCAACTATGTCACATTCACAAACATATATAAATTGGCCTCCGACCTCAAAGTTACAATAAAAAATATACACATTAGACCTCCGGACTCACATTCACGGCAATTCAAGTTTCACAACAAACCTATCTCTATCACAAATAAGGGGCCAACCTGGCCACCACACAACAACATACATCCAACGCCTCCTCATTTCAGTTATGTATCCATATATATATATATATACACACACATGCTATCATCTCTAGCATTATACTCATTCAAAAATAATATAAAACGAGGCAAAGGGAAAGGAATATGTCCACTCACTGTTTTGGGGTGAGAAACCACCCTTTTGTTATCCTCCTCGCGATGGATATTCTTTTATCTCGATTATCATGCCTGGATATACATACAAATACAGATTCAATAATCTATCATAATGTGCGTGCATGATACAATACAAGCTTATGCTGCTCTTGCACACCTCTCTCTCTCTCTTTATCTTTTCTCTCTCTCTACATATACAGCCCTACAAAACCTCACTCTCTTCATAATTTTCTTATCAATTCCAACACTAATAGCTATCAACGCCCTCTAATTTATCGATACCAATGATAACCGAGAAAATCTTTGATTTTTAGGGTTTTGTGAACAGTATCTGAGCTATATATTCTTAGATCTACACAAAATGATAGCTCAAAATAAAGAGATGAGGTGAGGGATCGACTTACCCGAATTGGTAGGTAAGCTTACCTTTTTTTGACTTGAATCTCTCTTCGGTTACTGTTTACTATACTTCTTCCCCTCACGAATCCTCATGATCCGACGGATAAAACTCCAATCAAAGGAGATTTTTGGGTTCTGGTGTTGGTTCTGAGTTTATAGGAACCAAAATGGCAGAGTTTGGTGGAGAAATAGGAGAGATCAATTTTCATAGTTGAGAGAAATGGTTCTGTCAAAAGTGAAGAGAGAGAGAGTGAAATGAGAAATGGGTAAGACGATTCCCAGCTCACATAAATAGGCTGTGAAATCACTCAAAGGTGTCGATACCTTTCATAAATGTATCGATACCTTTGGCTTCATGCTTGTAACGTATCGACACGTTTGGCTATTTACTATTTACTAAGCCTGCAAGGTGTCGATACCATCCTCAACGTATCGATACGTTTCATCGTAAATAGACTTCATCTCCATCACAAATATGTCAATACTTTTGCCAAGGTATTGATATATTTGGCATTGTTACAATTCATAATACTTGCAATATATAGATATATTTGGCCTGTTACTGTTCATCATAACGTATCAATACGTTTGGTCCTCAATGTATCTATATGTTTGGCCCTTAACTCTGAAAGGTGTCGATATCTTTCTCTAAAGGTATCGATATCTTTGGCCTTACCCCCAACGTATCGGTACCTTTCTGTAAAGGTATCAATACCTTTGCCTCTTCTCTTTTTTCTGAGGACTATTACTTCAAATGATCATAACTTTTGGCTCAGTTATCATCACGAAACTCATAATATATCAATAAAAATCTCTTTCTGAGCTCTACAAAAATGATAAAGAAATTTTTCTCAAAATAAAGATGATTTTAGAGTCAAAAATCTATTTCTTTCTCATATACTCATATTCTATACCACACATCTTCTTTCAAAATGAATTCAAGTTATCACACCCTCTCACGCATGCAATAAAAACTACTACATGCATGAAAACTTATGAGAGTTTTACAATAATGCATATAACCCTAAAGGATGGGTTTCAAATACATCATATATAACTCTTGGATAATTGAGTGAGCAACACTTGTTCTAATCCATCTTATAAACTGAACTTAATTTTATACCTTTAGGCCCTTAATCCTATTAAGTTAACCTAGTTAAATCTAACCAAATATTTGGCATTTGGATATCACTATTATTATATCGCAACTTACCTAGATTGGTATGTTATTTTGCTTTGGCAAACATACACAGAGTCAATCGAGGCCTTGAAGATTACTATTTATTAAAAGGCATTGACTTAATATTTTATTTATGAGGGATTTTATTTTGATCTTATCAATAACTAATAATCATGTATCTTATACATTTACCTTCTATATCATACATCTCATATATATATATCCTATATCATTTTGTGTAGATCTAAGAAAAGGCACGACACACAGGCCGTATTTTGAATATATACATAAACTTAATCTGATCACATTGGTCAATTGAGCTATAACTTATGCACCATACTTAAACAAACATATATTCATAGAATATTAAATCATGTTATGAATAAAGTATGTACTAGGTTATAAATTATAAACCTATGCAAAAGTATACAGGGGTTTGGGAACAGCGTCCTCGATAAGGGTCTGGGGAAAGTAGCCCGAATGGGATTCCCGCTATTCGATTGGCGGATAAGGTTAAGGGACAAATTGGGGACTCTGCTCCCAAACCTAAACGATCTTAATTAGATTTTCTTTAATTGTATTAAAAAAATTCATTAAGATTGCAATCTATCAATGTCGTGCATAACCAAACGAATTCAACCAGATCAATATCACATTAAATCATCTTAATCGTATTCATTCAATTACATCGAATGAATTAAATCAATTATATTATTCAAACACATCTGAATCAGATTTGATCTGATTCTATTATTCCTTATACATCATAGTTAGTCACATTAACAAATCTAAATAATAATCCCATATAGATCGTTTTTAATCATATTAAATAGATTCAAAATAAGTTTTTTGTATAGATCCTTTTAATCATATTAAACAAAATCAAAATTATTGGTAGTCATATAATCATATAATCATATTCATAATGCAAATTATTATATATACTTCAAACAGATTTAAAACATATCAGAAATAAACAACTAGGTTTAAATCGTAACTGGCTTTGATACTACTATTGTGAAATCAAAGATATAAGATCAATGAAAACAAAAAATTTTCATTTTCTTTCAAGGATCCATGCGATAAACCAAGTGTTTTATTAAACGAGTTCAAAATCTCATACCTTTTCATAATCACAAGAACAAATCTTCAGATTTATGCCTCTATGGTATCCATATGATCAAGATGAATCAATATTCTGAGTGCTAGCTCTTATTCGTGTTTCTTTGTGTTTTTAGTTTCTATTTCTTCCTTTTAGAAAATACAAAGAATAAACCTTAGGCACACTTATATTTTCAACGTAATAAAAGGTTCTTTTTATATTGCATTTAGGGTTAGGGTTTAATGATAAAATAAGTTCATTATCTGTGTTAGACTTAGTCTTACTTTTAAGACCCAATCTATTTAATAAAGTTTTAACCAACATAAACTACTTATAAAATAACATTTATCTTTGGCTTCACTCTTTCTTTTTTTCTTTTATGAAAAGAAAATATTCTTTTTAACTATTTAGGGAGGATCCATTCTTATATAGTTAAACTATATGCCATTTAGAATAGCTCAAAACTATTAGGGAGAGACTGAAGTATCAAATCAGTCTATAATACATTACGTATACTAAACCCTAAGACATCTAATTGTCCTATAGGGTTTATTATCTTTAAAAGATGAAATTCTGGAAGCATTCTCTCATTAAGCTTCATTTAAAATAAAGTTGTTAGTGTTAGTGTATGCCCTAGAAACCATTTATGTTGTCAATTTCAAGGCTTGTTATCTTATATTAAACTATATTTATTAATAAAAGAATTTATTCTTCATTTACATACATTTCCTACTTCCTTTATAATTTTATATAATAATATAAAGAATGTATATGAATTATCCTGATAAATACTTTTAATTGTTAAATAAATTTATCAAAATTATTCCCTACATATATGATATTAACTGAGTAACTATATCATACAGTAAGTATATTGGATACCATCTAATGATTTAATAAGATAATATATGTAAGACTAACAATATGAGTGTTATCATAAGTGTATTAGTATAGATTTATGGTTAGAGAACTATTTATCGAACATGATCAAACATCAATAAATCAGATGGTATGTATATTGTCAATGATTTATCAAAATATTATACTAGTGTACAGTGTAGTCTTTAAACTTGAGACATTTGAATCGGATCTTGTATAGATGCATATAATTCATATAGTGTATGAGTACAAGATTATTTATGTCTTGTATATTAAAGCCTATTCTGTTATGCGTTACTCATATAGAAATTCGGTTAATAGTTAAGATGGGATTCGTTGACTCAATGAAGTGAATCAAGAATTTTCGTTGACTCTATTTAAGTCAAATTTCTAAATAAATGTCGATGGATGTTTGAAATATAAGTCTATAGTCATAGTACTTTATATGTCACACAAAGAGTTTGTAAGGATGTATTTATGACATAATGATCAATGATTCAAAAATAAATCGAGATTAGGGTTTTGACATTTCATGAACCCTTGTTTGATTAGGATTTGACAACAAAAAGATATGATTCATATGGTATATACAATAAATGAAAGGTTTGATGAAGAATTTCTTTATTGTATTTAGGAACTATAGTATAATTTTAAATACTACCCATAGTCGTTGAGTTTTTGAAGTGTTTGAAAACGAAATATTCGATATTCACTCATGGCTAAGTCATGATAAACCTTCATGGTCACACCAAAATTCCTTATGTATTTATTTAATGAGGAAGAGATAAAATATTATCTGTAGAGGGTTAGCATCCTCAGGGATAATATAATTATTCTTTAAAGTGTTAAAGAATTGTATATTTGTTATATTTATGAAATTTAATGTAAATTATATATTAAATTGATAATTTTGATTATCAAATATGTTAAATATGAGTTTAACATAAAATGGCTAAATTTAAATTAAAATGTTTAAGTTATATGAAAATGATCATTTTACCTCTATGTGATACATTTATGTAATTTAATGTAAATTATATTTCAAAATTGACAATTAAGATTATCAAATATATTAAAATATAATTTTAATATAAAATAATAAATTTTAAAATAAAGTGTTTAATTTAGGTAAAAATTATCATTTTATCCTTTATGTTATATTTGACCAAGGACATTATGATAAATTTACCATAATTATGAATTTACAGAAATTTATAATATTAATTAAATTATTAATTAATTAGCCAATCATTTGATTTCTTTAATTGTTAAAGAAAGAGATAAATGTTATATATACTAGTGATTAATAAATAAACATTTGATTTCTTTAATTGTTAAAGAAAGAGATATATGTCACCATTTAATTTGTCCAAATTTACAAGTTCATATTTACATAATTTCATCTATCTATTGTAGTTGTGTATGTATCACATAAATGCCAATTAAATAATAATATTTATAAGATAAATATGGATTTATTTAATTGAAAATTAAAAGAAAAATATAAATATATGATTTTCTTTTTCTTTTTAATTAATTAAAGCAAAAATAAGCTCTACCTCTCCTCTTAGAGTTAGGCCACCAAGAAGAAAGCATGAGAAAGGTGCTATTTGAAGAGATCTCATGGTTTTGAGATTTGTATTTATCAAATTAATAAGTTAGGGAGGTAAACTTCGAAAGCCCTGACTTGATTTCCTATGTTTTCCATTGTTTTCATGGCTTTTTAGCATGTGATGTTAGAGAGAAAATTTTTAATTTTTACATGTCTAAGCCATAGAATCTTTCAAGTGGTATCATAGTATGTTTGGATGATGGCTTTGATGATAATATGCTTATATTTGGGATGATTCCATAAAAGGAACACATATGGGTATAATTTGGCTAAGTATGATTCTTGGTGGGAAATTGTTTTTCATCAATTTCTAATAGGGGATTAATAAAAAATGACCATTGTTCAAAGTTGTTATTAAAAAATAACCATGTTTTAAAGTTTTAGTCAAACGTAACCCATACAATTTTTTCTGGACAAAAGCATCCCAATAAAAATTTTTATTGTCGATATTACCCTTACCCAAAATTTAACCCTAAATTTTTTATCTTTGGTAACTCACTCCAACCAACTATTTTTGACAATCGAGAACCACCACTTCTCCTAGCGACAACCTCTATTCCAACAAGATTTTGTGACATTTTATGTTAGTTTTTCGGTATTGTTGATTTTATTTAAAAACTTATACATTATTGGTTGTAGGATAGTCTAAAAACTTATACCAGTATGATTCCATTGATTTATACAAATTTATACATTTCGAATATTGTTTTTTAGTTTGGAGAAGTCGAAAAACATACTGAAAACATAGTTGGAACACTATCGAGTATAGTATACTCGGAAGTGTCCCAAGCACACTTCCAAGTATGGTGGAATCATAATAATTATTTATTTTTTAATAAAAATTATTTAATAATAATAATAATAATAATAATTTATTTAAATTTATTAAAATTTAATAATATTCTATAATTAATTATTTATTTAAATTTATTAATTTTTAATAATATTTTCAATGAAAGTTAAAATTTATTTAAATTTATTAATTTTTAATAATATTTTTAATGAAAGTTAAAATTTATTTATGTTTATTAATTTTTACGTAATTAATTATTTATTTAAATTTATTAATTTTTAATTATATTTTGTAATGAGCATTATTAAAATTTAATGTTATGTATAATTATTTGCATAATATACATTAATCTAACAAAATTGATATTAATTTGTAAAAGTAATAAATTAATGTAAAATAATTAATGAAACAAAAATATTATAGATAATAATAATTGAATTGTTGTTATTATTATTTCTAATTTATTAATAATAATAATAGAAATTCTATTATTATTGTAAAGCGATTTGAAAATTATATATTAATGTTAATTAATTAATGTAACAAAATTGTCAATTATTATAAATTAATAAATTGATAATTTTACACTTTTACTATACCTGTAATTGTGCTTGCATTGTACATAGATGACACGCCATCATGACTGAATATTTATTTTGGGGATTTGAGTTTATTATGACAGAGTTTTGAGGTCGTGAATAAGGAACTTCAACGTAATTAAAAGTTAATTGGATCCCCAATGATATTTTTCAATTAAGGAAAGGATTTAGGAAAAAATGTGTAATTCGTTTGAACGAATGGGTCAAACCGTTCGAACGAATTCCTGGTTCCAGATTCGTTTGAACGAATGGAAAATTAATTTGAACGAATAGAACATTTTATTCGAACGAAGAGCAGATCATTCAGTCGAAATTTGGAGGAACTTATTGAAAAATTTTGATCCCAAATTTGTTGACTGAATAGCAATTTGTTAGATCAAATCGATGGTGTCGTTCGAACGAAAATTTGAAGAGCTCTTTGACTTTGAAAGTGCCAGATTCGTTCAATCGAAATCCAGTTTGTTCGACTGAATTCATATTCATTCGAACGAATCCCCCATTTTGTTCAATCGAATTGACACAAAATGACAATTTTGCCCTCATTCTAGAAGCTTCTTCTTAAGGAAACTTAAGGGAAAAATGATAATTTTGTACTCAAGTTTATAAAAAGGGGGCTGAGTCCCAATTTTTGGCAGTTTTCTCCCTTTTTCCCTCTCACGCTCACGTTCTCCCTTTCTCTGTCTAAATTTCACTAGATTTTATCCAAACATCGATTTCTCTTCGTCTGTCGACCTCATTTGTCATGTCTAACTCCCTGGGAGCGTCGATTTGATGGTAGAAGCGTAGAAATTGAAAAGAGGAGCTAGGGTTTTTGGTAGGAGAAATAGGGTTTTCGACTTCCGAGCGAAACCGAGAAAAACTGACCATACCATGGGGTTTGTAGCATCATTTCTAACCTGTTTGTACATTTCATTTCGCGTTTTATCAACTTTTATTCGTATGGATTTTACTTTTTATCCAAGAAGATTTCGGTAGTTTCGACGTATGCATTGTGGTTTTTACATGTTAATTAGACTGTAAAATAACCCAGCAGGTCGCTAGGAAGCCATAGATGTAATTTGAAGAAAATGAGTAAAAGTAAATAGTAATGAGAGTTATTATTTCGATGAACGCTTGGGGTTCGCATGTTTATTTTACAAAATCGATTCAAATTACGCTAGTACAGTTGTAATGTGGGTTTATGGTAGAAATATATAGGTAATTAGATGAGTAACAAAAGTTTTATCCAATTTTCGCGTATTGTCCGATTTTAGGAAAAAATTCGGGCTTAGCATGCATTGCACACATTCAACTCTCTTGCATATTTTGGAATGCATATTGATATATGTTTGGATGCATGTGTTTAGGCGATGATATACGAGCGAGGTATCCGTATGACACGTCGAGGAATGAGGAAAACTAGGGAGTGCATACCCTCCCTAAATAGTGAGTGGACACTTTTATGCTTTTAATGTTTTAAAATGACTTCTGATGTTTTTATATATATATATATACACCTGTTTGTTTATTCTATGGTCGGAGAGCCAAATGATTTTAGTTGGTTTGTTGGCGTATATGTGATATATATATGATTTATGGCCTCTGAGCCCATTTTGAATATACTATGCTTTCATATTGATTTTATATGATGATACAGCCAGTGGGTCATATTTTATGATTGTTGTGTGATGATACAACCAAAGGGCTATGCTTTGTGATTGTGAATGAGGATAGGTTAATGGGCTAGATTTTTATATGTGTATCTTGTATTTAGTAATAACGATCGTGAGAGTCGGGTTTCTTTTACTGTAACTACAGGGTGGTAGCCTGAGGAAGAGTTCACTGGGATGTGGACCCCTAGGTGAGTGTTGTATGTGGTAGCCTAGGGATGGCCTGAGAGAGAGGTCGCCTAGGTGAGTGGAGGTTGCACAGGTAGGACTGATATATGATGATTATGATATTGTGAGGGAGATGTGATTTGACCACCTGTGAGTCTCATCGAGTCAGTCATGGATATCACCCTATGGCTGCTCGAGGCGAACGTAAGTGGTGGGCATATTTTTTGAAAAATCCTGCACATTCTATTTCTTGCATTTAAATCTATGTTTATCAAATGGCATATTTTAACTGCATACAAACCCACTAATGGTCTCGGGATACCCAGGCCTAGGGTGATCGTTGAGGAATACAGCTAGCCCAATGACTTTTGGTATATGTTTTAGAATTTTCAAACGGGAAGAAGTGTTTTTCATTAAACTAGTTTGAATGTACTTGATTATTTATATTTACCTTGCGTTTACTAATGGATTATACTTACGTATACTCACTGCCCCTCACTCTTCAGTTTCAGGGTAAACGAGAAGAAACGGGGTTTGGTTGGGTGGTAATCGCTCCAGGGGTTGAGAGTGTCAGGTATACGCTATGTCAACTTACCATGCATGATTCATAGTCTACTGTAGTCTTCTATTTTATTTTATTTTGTTTATGAATCTTTTATAAAATGAAATGGGATTTGTAAGAAATGTTTACACTATGTTTTGGGATGGATTGATCCCCACATATTTGTATGTTGATGAACCTTTATGGATTGATTTAATCACTTTGAAGTGTTTGTGAATTGTTATGAAACTATTGGGAGTTTGGGTATTTGATTGAAAATGCTTTTGGAAGTGCTGTGTATATATATTTTGAGTATAGGTTTTGTAAATGCCTTACAGGATGTATTCTATGTAATTGGATACATCTTGGAAGTCTATGGCAGTTGTCACGTGTGGGACTTATGAGTTGGGGCATTACAACATTAGTGGTATCAGAGCATTTGATTTTAAAATGGTTTTGGAAACACCCAAACTTGATTTTCAAACTACATTTTGAAATCTTCTACATGATTTAATGGTTTTTGAAAGTTTTCTAGTGGACTAGGTGAGTCGAGTCATCAGAAGCATCATCATCATGTTAAATGTGTGTTCTTTTTATAGCAATTATGTCTTCGAAATCTAGACGAGGTTGTGGTAGACCATAAAGAGAGGTAGTGCCTAACGAAGAAGAGGTTAAGTCGTATATGCCTCAGTCAGAACCTGAGGAACAGTATGAACCTCCTCTGCCCTAATACCAATAATCGGGTATAGGAATGCCTCCAAATATGACTCCCAAGCAATAGGTTGATTTTATGGCATACTAGAATGCTTAAGCTGCTGAAGCATCCGAATCGGCTCCGAAGTTGTCCAAACTGATCAAAGAGGCTCGAAAGTTGGTAAGTGTACCTTTTGGAGGTACTACAAATGCGACAGAAGCCAATCAATGGTTTAAAAAATTAGAGGGTGACTTGAATGACATGGAGCTGGAGGATAGGTACAAGTTAAAGGTAGCTGTCAGGTTGTTAGAGGGCAGTGCAGCTACTTGGTGGGCAAATGTGCAAGCTATAGCCTCTGCACAGTTGACTTGGGATAACTTTGTGCAGGAATTCAGAGATCAGTATTATAACGGTCATACCCTGACCCATGAGTCCCGTACATGACAATCGCCACAGACTTCTAGGGTGTACTTAATCACACAGAATACAACCTGTAGGCCTGTAAGGCTCTTATAAACTCTGTTTTCACAAAAAATTCACATCACACTTTCAAACAATCTAACCTTACACCAAAACTCCAGATGAATAAAGTAATGCCACAATCACTTCAAATATATGTATGTACACATAAATCAATAAAAACGTTTATCAAATAAAGTCCATAGGGATCTATCTATCCCAAAATAAATCTCAAATATTTACTACAAATAGGTTTGCCATTCATAAAGCCTTTCATAAGTAAAAGAAAAATAAAAACGACCACCAGTAGACTAAGGACTCTACAGAGTGAGTCGATCTAGCTATACCTGAGCCTTCAAGTCCTAGAACAATCACCACCACCAACTCGTCCCAACGCTTTCCCTGAAACTGGATGGTGAAGGGGGTAAGTATACAGAAGTATACTTTGTGAGTGAACAAAATAAAGATATAACTTATAATATATGTACATTTACACCTTTTATAACCGATAAGAAAAATAAAATTTTGAAGACTGAAAAATCAGAAGAAAACTTCTTTTCTTTGAAATCCTCAAATCACCTTAGAAAATCATTGGGCTGGCTCCCATTCCCAGTGACTACCCTGGCTGTGGGTATCTCGAGACCGTCAGTGGGTTTTGTATGCAAAGAAAACATTCTATTTATAAAAATATATTTAAATGCAAGAAATAGAATATGTTGGGTTTTTCAGAAAACATGCCCACC